>JADRCD010216720.1:25950-38300 GCA_019843815.1 Montemys delectorum
GAGAGAGTGTTTGTGTGTGTGTGTGTGTGTGTGTGTGTGTGTGTGTGTGTGTGTACCGGCACACCATCCTAGAATACTACTGTATTGTTCTTGAGTCTGAAAGGTCAAGTCCCTGGGCGAAGCCCTCATCTGAAGAGCCTGCGGCTTTTTGCTTTTTCCATTTCCTGGTCTCTGAAAACCACCTTTCTCCAAAGGTTTCTAGTTCTAGTTGCTTCTCCTGCAGTGGGGTTCAAGTTCCTTAGAAGACATAAACCTTCCCTGAGTTGCTAAAGAGGTTCTTGCTACTCACATTCCTCTATGGCTCACACCAACTGTACCTGAAACTTCTCTTCAGTCTCTAGCTCTTAACCTGCCTCTGGGTTTCCATGTAGTTCTCCCACTGAGAAATGGCAAAGCTGTGCTGCCGGTCCTGTCAAAGGAAGAGCCTAGCTTGCTGGCTATCTTTAGGCAGGCCAGGGAGGAAGGTATGTGCTGTGTAATGATTATGGGACTAGATCTCTTTTAATTCATGCTTTAGAGAGGAAATGACTCACCCTGCAGATAAACTGGACTTGAAAGAATGTCTGGCTTATGCAAAGCCCTTATTTACATACCAGCCTCTCATTCACAAGGAAATAGTTACTCAAGGACCTTGACTCTGGAAGCCTTCCCTTTTATTCCAGGTCTTTGATAAACCTTGGCCTAACTGATCCCTAGGAGGAATTTCTGTAACAGAAGCTTCTCACACCCCAGCCTCTTCTCCCCACTGAATATTGAGGTTCTGTGACTAATAATGGGATAGCCATCCACCCACCCACCCATCCATTTCTAACTCTTCAAGTCTCAGAGCCTCTGCGAGTGTGACTGTACCTACAGCTTTCAGGCGTGTCTGGGTGGGGCCGGTTCACACACTATAGTTTTCCTTACTGGCTGTAGTAAAGCCTTGTGGAGCAGAGGTTAGGGGAAGGTGATCTAGTGTCAACCAGCCCTGGCTACTCTTCTTATCAGCACTGTGGCCTCTATGTTACCTTCTTAGCCCGCTCTCTTACCTACCAAGGAATCAAGAGACCAGCACCTCGACCAGGACACCCTTGTCTGCCCATTATTTTGAGCAAAAGGAACTAAGCAGTAGATGTTGCAGAAACTTTCTGTGCTCCAAGTCCCACCCGATAAAGTAGAAAGCAATTCCCACTAGACCCTCCCTGAGCTTTCATTAACCCAAATCACAGGAAGAGAGGCCAGTCTGTCAACACACCTGCATAGACTTTGACACACGCAATTGTCTTCTATTTTTAGTCTTGCTCAATATGCCAAAGAGATTTATACTTGCCTGCTAGTATGCAGGCCCAGTCTCATTCCAACACGTTCCTACAAACTCCCCGAAGTCGACTATAAACCATTTACTATTCATTGAAAAAGTGTCCACAGTTTCTGTTCTTCCTCAATAGAACTGAGGTATCATATTTGAACTTCTAAGTTCTATTGGGCCAGGGGTTAATTGTATTACATGTATAATACAACTACTTGGTCTTCGTCAGTTTATTCCAGCCAATCCTTGAATGGCAGAGGGGAAATTCCCTTCACTATTCCACATGTAAATGGCAATCTCAGGGCTGCCGGATTGTGACAAGAAAATGTAGACAATGGAAATAGTGTGAGGGTGGCTAGAGAGGACTGCTCAGACATCAGTATAAGCCAGTAGAAAGTATTAGCTGTCCCATGTCTACACTGAGTATTTGGGATCCCAAGCTAGCATTGAGCCTTCTTGGGGTGAGCTTTTAAGCACAAAAAACATGTCTTGGGTTGACATAACTCAGTAATAAGAGCAATTAGTCAAAAATGGAACTACAGAAGCCAAAAAAAGCAAGGTTGGCATTTTTAGAGACTTTCTTTGTCTTCATTTTGGTAGGAGGTGCTGTCTATGTGCTGAGTTTTATGCCCTGAATGGAGTCAGGGCATCATGGAGGCATCGGGGCATCATGGAGTCAGTTGTGCTAAGGTCTGGAGCTCTTTTCCAGAGATAAACTCTCTTGAGATCTGAGATGATCATTAAATAAATGTTTACTTTTATTGTGACTTAGTCTGTTTGTTTTTTATGGTTTACTTTCTAAATTTGTTTCTTCACCTTAAATTTTTGTCCCTCATACCTTTTTTTTTTTTGTCTTTTCGAGATAGGGTTTCTCTGTGTAGCCCTGGCTGTCCTGGAACTCACTCTGTAGACGAGGCTGGCCTCGAACTCAGAAATCTGCCTGCCTTTGCCTCCCAAGTGCTGGGATTAAAGGCATGTGCCACCACTGCCTGGCTCCTCATAACTTTTTAAGTCGAAAAACTCATGTAGGTAGATGGGGCATACCATTTGCTTAATGGTGGAATATTTGTCAAATAAACAAAACAACAAAGAACAACAATGATTTATATTTCCAGCTATAGGATCCCACTCCATGCTCCAAAATTCAGTTTTGCTCCAGAGTCTTCTGAGCAGCCAGTGTGCGTGTGTGCGTTCGTGCCTGCCTGTCTGTGTGTATTCGTATGTGTGTGTGCATGTGTGTGTGTGTGTGATGTTTGTGGATGCTCATGGAGTCTAGAGGTGTTGTGTCCTCAGTAGCTGTAGTTACAGACAGCTCAGTCACCTGACCCGCGTGAGCTGAGAATTGAACCAAGGTCCTCTGGAAGAGCGATGTACACTCCTAACTGCTGAGCCATCATGTCTTCGGCCTCCGTCACTTTCTTGATTCCATTTGATGTCATGGGCAACGATTAACGTTCACAGCTCTACCTGACCTTGCCATCATGCAGAACTGAAATCTTCAGCTCCAGAGATGGTTTTACCAACCGCAGCTTCTCATCCTTACAGATTTCTTGTTCTTACTTTCTGCTCATGTATTTTCTCTGAGACTTCCATATCTTTTTCCCTTTGTCTATCGGTAACTTCTGTGGTTCCTCTGACCCTGACTTTTCCATCTAGTGGAGTCAGGGAAATGATCTATAGTTTCAGGTTTTCTGCAGTTGACAATATGATCCCTTTCACCGAGTCTGTCATATCTTTCCAGATTCTCACCTTTGCTCCAGTGTAACTTTTATATCACCACATCAAAGCTTCTCTCTGAGTGCTGATAGATAAAAGGTCATTCAACTTTGTCACTACAACTTTAATGTCTTTGATGCTCACTAGACTTTCAGTTCTACCTAGCTTTATATTTTTTTCAATATAAGGCTTTTTCATTTTCTACCATCACCTTTTTTGGAGGGGGAGGGATTTAATTTTTAATTTTTAATTTAATTTTATTTATTTTAGTATGGATAAATTCCAACACACACAAACCCACAGGGAATAGATTCATAAACTTCCTTGTTTAGCCCTTAGTTTATGTCCAGGCTTGTTTCATCTATAGTTTCTGCTTCACACTAATTATTTTAAAAGTAAACCCAGTACATTATATTATTTCTATCTATAAAGGTTATATGCTGCCTGAATGATAATAATACTTAAAAGTCAACCATGATAACATTATATGAGCAAAAAGTTAATACTCATCTCCCATTACCATCAGACACCCGTGTAGCTTACGTACTCCCCTGGTTGCCTTTCGGCCAGTTGGTTTGAATCAGATTCATGCATTGTGATTGGCTAACACAGCTAGTAAACCTCTTTATGTGTAAATATCCCCCATCTCAGTATGAGCAGCTTCTCTGAATCCTGTTGGAGAATCCGGATTGGGGGAGGACTCCTGTATCTATCTGCCCTCCTGTCTGTAAAGTCATTAGTGTCTGTAACCCTCACTCTCAAGCCCCTCCTACCTGCTGGTCTCCTAGCAACACTTCGTGGGCTCCCTCCTAAGGTTGCCCCTCCTTGGTTGCCTCCTCAGTGAATGCTCTCCTCCTGCTTTTTAGCCTTTTCCCAGTGTCCTTAGCTTCTCCCTAACTGTTTTCAGCTCAGTATATAAACATGTTCAAGGCTCTGTCAATTGTAAAAACAAACCAGCCAGCCAAATAACACATACCGACTCCCAAACTTCTCAGGCCAGTGTTTTGCTTTCATCTCTCCTGTTCCTTTCAAAGGCATAGCTTCTGAAAACTTCACCCTCTCCCCCCACTCATTTAACCCACGGCTGGCTTCAGTCTCTATCATTCCTCAGATAGTGTTTTGTTTTCTAAGGTCAAAACCCACTTCTTGCTAAATGCCATAGCTGTTGTTGAAGTCTCAATCTTACTTCCTATCTCCTAGGCATAAGATGGTGATGAAGCCCAGGACCAGGAGGCTGGAGGCAGGAGGCAGGGGTCAAGAGGCAGCGGGCAGGGGGCAGGAGGCAGGAGGCTGGAGGCAGGAGGCTGGAGGCAGGGGGCAGGAGGCAGGAGGCTGGAGGCAGGTGGCTAGAGGCAGGGGGCAGGAGGCTGGAGGCAGGGGGCAGGAGGCAGGAGGCAGGAGGCAGGAGGCAGGAGGTGAGCCCTCTGCCACTGTAATACATTTTCAGGGCTCCTGCTCCTTTGGGACAATCTCCAGCTTTCAAAAGTTGGTCTCTACTGGTTTTCCATCTTTCTTTTTGGTTGGAACTTCACTTTTTTATCCTTAAATTTATTTTTTTAACTATTATGTTATGTATATGGGCGTTTGCCTGGATGTATGCTAATGCCTAGTGCTCTCAGAAGCCAGAAGCCAGTGTTGGATTCCTTGGAACTGGAATCACAGCCAACCATGAGTTGCCATGTAGATGGTAGGAATCAAACCCAGGTGTTTTTTAAGAGGAGCGACAGGGCCAACATTGAATTTCTCTCCAGCCTTTGCTTTTACATTTAAATACCATGTGAGTTCTGTAGGCCTTCCCTGGATGATCTCATCTGGCTCTATCGATCTCTGTCTCTGAACTCTTTCTTCTGAGACCTGGGCCTGTGTTGATTGAGTTCCTATCGGACTGGTACTTGGCTCTTTAGGTAACACACTTGATGGATATCTCTGTGTGTAAACTTCCTGTGCCTTGGGCATCTCCTGTCTTCGTGACTGGTACTTGCTACCTTCCCTTCCTTCACTGTTCTCTTTCCTCTCACATCTAACAAATCACCAAGTAGTACTAATCTTATTACCCCAAGCTTGTCATGTTTTTTACATGAGGTAACTACAATGCCATTAGGACAGAGCAAGACAGTGCAGCGGTTCCTCCATCTTGTATTCTTTCTGAGGTCATTCAAGGTTTAACTAGAATATCATCTCTTTGATGGAGAATCCCATGAAAAACTACCCAACTCTATTCTAGGAATCAAAGGTCAGGGCATTCTAGCTAATTTATCTTAGCCTTTGTTAATGCTTGTTTGTGCAGAACCTCCTCCAGCTAACTATTAATCTCTGCTGCCTGTTTGAGCAGTGACCCCCTCCGCCCCCTTTGGCTGGCTGGCTAACCACTTACCTTAGCTTCTGCTAAAACTGTTTGCATCCAACTGCTTGATCTATAAAGCACCTTTTACCCCCACTTCCATGCTTCCATTTGCTTAATCTATAAACTACCCACTACCCCCACCTCCATGTGAGGCCTATATGAAGTGTCTGCTTTTAAAAAAACCCATGGTCTGGAGACTTGAGGTCGGTCACAACCAGGTCCCCAAATACTTGGGAGTGGTCCCATCTACTGGAATAAGGACTTTGAATTGGCTAAACATTGTGTCTGAGTGGTCATCTCTGTCGAGCTCCGTGTAACACTGCCATAGCCACAAGGTCATTCGGCCTCTTGTCAGCACCCACTGATTCCTTCCCCCACTGCCAAGCACAGGGTCATATCACTGTAACCTGTCCTCCTTGGGTAACTCTGTTCCTCCAGGAAAACAAAGGAACTTGGTGCCTGCTAATGGATAAATCCATGTTGGTGAGGGTCACTGCCCTCCCGGCTTCTTCTTTCTATTACCCTTCACCCCATACTCTAGCCTCTAAATCCCAAATTAAAAAAAAAAATTAAAAGAAAGTATTTTTTAAGCTTCTAAATGTGTGCCAATGCTGCTCTTTTCCTCCTTTCAATAAGGACGTCATTCCTTCTCTTTACAACAATCAGTGAGCCTTGAGTCAAGGTCACCTCTTCTAGAAAGTCTTCTCTCTTTTTTCCAAGACAGGGTTTCTCTGTGTAGCCCTGGCTGTCCTGGAACTCACTCTGTAGACCAGGCTGGCCTCGAACTCAGAAGTCTCCCTGCCTCTGCCTCCCAAGTGCACCACCACTGCCCGGCTTTAGAAAGTCTTCTGACCTCCAGGCAAACCCCGCTCCCACAATAAACAAACAAACAGACAGACAGACAGACGTATTCCCCACTATAGGCCACGCTCACCATTTTGTTGACTGCTGACTTGAGATAACCTGAGCCATGAACCCCCAGGCCATGCACCTTCTGAAAGATACTGCCTTTTCATTTTGCAGATGAAGTTTTACAAAACATGGCTTACCACAGACCCAAGACCAAGATACCATGCAAGACATCTTCGGGTAAAAGTGGAGAAACCCATCCCCATGTCAACTCCTGAGGTAGAATGGATCAGTAAACATAGTTAAGAAACATTTCAGCAAAGAAATAAACAGCATAGAGAGACAGGAGATAAACTCTGTGAGACTTCAGACAAGAGCTTGATTGATGGCCTTGGTGCCATCAATGGGGTCAAGGAATGTCCCATGTAGGTCTAATCATGTGTGAGTTCAGCCTTGGACTTAGATGGGCAGTGAATAAATATGGAGCTAGGGTATTGGGGCAGAGAGGCCAGAGAGAGGAAGGCAAAGACTAATTTGAATTGCCATCCCTGAGAGTAATTACTTGACAGTTAGCAGGCTCTTTCAGTTTGTAAATTCTAGAAATTTCACAGTATCAATGCACAGATGTTTCGCTACTGAAAAGGCATCAGGATGGCATAGATGTATTACCCTGTGTCATCATGCTGCTTTGACTATCTGCTATCTCCTACCATTCAGAGAATCAGAAATTTGGTCTCTGTTCCGCACACATAGATGGAGTCTCTCTGGGCTGTGTACAATGGTGTGAATGAAGATCAATCAGATAATTCATTGCTTCTGAGGAATCAGTGTGTTGCAGGTGTGGCAAGAGGGGGAAAGGTCATGAAGATAGTGAAAGAACAGGTAATAAATAGCAGAGGAAAAAGACCGGAACTGTTATAGAAGCCATGGCCCAGGGAGCCCTCCTGCCTTTGGCTTGCTGTGGAGGGAACCATCAAAGAAAATATGACCAGCACTTGGGAGGCAGAGGCAGGTGGATTTCTGAGTTTGAGGCCAGCCTGGTCTACAGAGTGAGTTCCAGGACAGCCAGGGCTACACAGAGAAACCCTGTCTTGAAAAACTATGACAGTGGCAGAGTGACCTCGGGCACATGGTGTCCCAGAGATAGCTTCTCTATGAGAGTGGCAGGTGATAAAATGGAGCAAGGGAAGACAGCTTTTTGTAATTTTGCAGATTTACAACTGGACTTCGGCAACATTTTGCCTGTGGATCTTTTACTGCTTTTCAGAACTAGGTCAAGAAAGAAGAGAAGTCGGAGAAGAAAGGCAGGAAAGGAGCCACTCTGGCTCTCCAGACCCAATGCTGCAATTCATACACCCTGAAACTGAGGGATGTAATTTAATGTCACTGGTGGCCACCAGTTTGGGCAAGGGCCTGGTGACATTTAAAGCCTCTGATGGCTTGAATGACCTGAGATCCTGTTTTCTCCCTGCCTAGGAAGAAAGAGTGTTGACCTTCTGTCAGCCTTTGCCGAGAGTGAACGAAACTCGTTTTCAGACATGCCCCTCCATGGCTGAGTGGAGCTAGGTCTTCATCCATGGACAGTAGCCATTTATGTGCTATTTTCTTTACAGAGGGGGAAGCATTACATTTTTTTTTTAAAAATGTCCTGACACCTTTGCTTGCTTCGGTATCAGCGCTGCTGCTCGTGAAGCACACAATGCCTTGCGTGATAAGAACTGAAATTACTCATTGACATTATCACAGGGCTATTTTGAAAACATTATCTCATTTCATTTCCTAGAACATCATCAAGTCTCTGCAGCATCAGTTTCTTTAAAGAGAAGGGCTATTTTTGTTCCAACGGAAGCCAAAATATTTGAGTGAATTTTGCCTCCAGTTTTGCTAGCTTCCTTCCCCTACATAGTGGTTCACACTGGTGCTTTTAGCAAGCTCTCTTGAGGCAGATCAGTGTAGTGCAAGGATTTGAAGTCATCTGCCATCCTGACTCTCTATGCAGACAACAGCACACTGCCTATTGCCATCAGCAAACTTTAGATCCTGCATGGAATTTCCTTCATCTTTTTTTTTTGTTTTTGTTTTTGTTTTTGTTTTTTTTTTTTTTTTTGTTTTTCTGAGACAGGGTTTCTCTGTGTAGCCCTGGCTGTCCAGGAACTCACTCTGTAGACCAGGTTGGCCTCAAACGCAGAAATCCGCCTGTTTCTGCCTCCCAAGTGCTGGGATTAAAGGCGTGTGCCACCACTGCCAGGCAATCCTTCATCTTCTCTGTGGATTCTGACCTTTCTTCAATTCTAACCCCACCCTACTCATGTAGCACTAGATAAAGCCCTGTGTCACCAGTATCAGGAATTCCTGAAGGCTTTCATATTATCCAAGACTTTGGCTGGGCTTCTAAGCATGTTCTTTCTTCGTCATCTTGGGTCCCTTTTGCATCTGCGTAAACCAATTATTTTAAACATTTGACAAGTTCCAGGTTTTTTTTTTTTTTTTTCCCTAATCTACTGACAAGTTCATGACTCACTTAAACTGCCAGGTAGAAAGCTAATTGTAGGCACTACCCTCCCACACACTAACAGCAATTAATTCATTAGGAGGGGAGGTAAGCACTGTATTTTATGATGAACAGCAGAGACTTGGAAGACTTTGGGGCTCCTGGGAGAGCCAGGGTCTCCATGGCTCACATTTCTAAAGAACTTGACTCATCAAGAGTCTTGCCTCTATCAGGTGAGTCAGCAGCCTTGAGCTAGGCAACCGCTTTAGTCAGACGCAGTAGAAAAGAGTTTGTTAACATGGAAAGTATGAGACGGAGTTTTCACATACGTCAGTATGACTCCTGAGTCTTTTAGGCCTTCTAATGCCTTTGAGTAAATTAGTGTATATATGACTAAACCCATGTTAGACTGTTCGGACTTTTACTAGCTCGGGAACAAAATTCCTGCAAGACATATTCAGACATACCAGCGAGTGAATAGATTTACTAAAAGGATTTTGTGGAAGGATGTATCCTTGTACTTAGAAAGAAACAATTCTTTTGTGTCATTTGTTCTTCTGAGACAGAGTTTGGCTACATTGTAGCTAGGCCTGGTTTAGCGCTTCCTATGAAGCCCCATTGGTCAAAAACTTGAAGCAATCATCCTGCTTCTATATCCTGAGTGCTGGGATTACCAGCACGTGTCACCACACCCAATTAGCAATACAACATTCTGTCCTTGTAAAAATATTCTCAGTTGTAGCTTTTCTTCTTGTGTTTCTTTGAAATAATACCCAATTAGCTTTAACACTTCATTTTGTTTTTGTTTTTCCAGACAGTGTTTCTCTGTGTAGCTGTGGCTGTAACTAGAACTTGCTCTATAGATCAGGCCTTCAACTCACAGAGACCCGCCTGCTTCTGCCTCCTGAGTGCTGCTGCTATCAACAGCAAGTGTTTTTGCATGAAAGCTATGCTTTTTGAAACTTCTGCATTGATTATATGTTGGACCCTAAACTTCTCTGAATTTTGAGATTATCCCTCTGAGTAGAGGAGGCTGAGAAGTACAGAGACCTTCAGTGAACATTGTCTTTAAAAATTTTAAAGCTAGGAATTGGTGGTATACAGCTACCTGGATTGCACTACCTGGATGCAGAAGCAACGGGATCAGTGTGTATTTGAGAACAGTCTATTTAACACAGCATGTTCCAGGCCAATCAGACCTATTTAGCAAAAATACTCTCAAAGTAAAATAAAATAAAACAAAACAAAAATTTTTTTTGTTTTTGTTTTTGTTTTTGTTTTTGTTTTTTGAGATAGGGTTTCTCTGTATAGCCCTGGCTGTCCTGGAACTCACTCTGTAGACCAGGCTGGCCTTGAACTCAGAAATCCGCCTGCCTCTGCCTCCCAAGTGCACCACCACCGCCTGGCTGTGGGACACATTCATAACTCCAGCACTCAAGAGGTAGAAGTAGAAGGATTTGAAAAGTTCAAGGTCACTCTTTCCATCGCTGTGAATTTCAACCCAGCCTGGGCTATATTTGACCCTGTCTCAGACCAATAATCAAAACACAGAAGCAAAGCCTAGAGTTAAGATCATTTCTGTAAAAGTATCTGCTGCCCTGCAAGGCAGAAAATATGGCATTGTTCATGTAGGCTGACTGAATCAGCAACCTAGTCTAGCGCAGAGCTCTAAACTGGTCTTTTCCCAACCTTCATGGCAGTCTTAGGGGAATAAATGGCTATGTATGTTAGATAGTTTAAGAGTCTCATTAGTTTTGTGAAGATAAACATTTGAGATAAATCTTTGAAGCTGTAGACAGGTTTCTATTAAGTATTAAAGATGCTCCACCCTTAGGAGCAAGCAGACATGGACACATAGATGATTTCATAGTTAGGGGACCTTCTTCTCCCACTTCCTGCCTCTTCCCCTCCAGAGGAACACTTGGGTAGATAATTGTTTTCTTTCATCACGTGGGTCCTGAGGATCAGACTCTGCTTATCAGTCTTGCTCGAGCACCTTTATCCCTGGAGCCATCTCACCAGGAACCACTGCCCCACATTCTATCCTGCTGGAGACAGTTTATTCCTTGAGCTTATGCCTAGTCATTGACCAGATTGTGCAGATAACTAGTTTCCTCAGTGGGACTCAATAGAACCCCGATTTTCTTGAAAAGTCAGAGATGATAAATTAACACGTGGTATGTCCTTTATCTGAGAACTAAATGGTCAGAGGTGGGGTAGAAACCCCAATGTGTTGTACCAATACGTTGTAGAAATTTTTCATCCCAATCTGGGGATTCTACCCTGTCTAGATCATTCAGTTCCCAGATAAAACACACACACACACACACACACACACACACACACCCTTTATATTTACAATAAGCTTAATCAGCACGAGAGCTGGGCAGATATCTATACTTTATGCTATTAGAGTCTATTTTCTATTTATAACCCCGAGTTATTACTTACTATGTTTCATCTGGGCTGCTCTTAATTCCAATTGACCAGCCCCCAGGGCCATGTTTTCATGATTCCTGACCCATGGTGGATTTTTCTTCCTCCCCCTTCTTCTCTCCCTCATGGCTCTTCTCTGACCTCCAACTCCCACCCCAGGAGGCCCGGTAACCCTAAAACCCACCTATGCCTCTTCTGCCCAGCTGTTGGCTGTTAGGATCGTTATGCACCAATCAGAAATAACATTTGGGCAAGGTCACATAGTGTCATTTGGGTCTATATTCAGACTCTCTCATCTCTGGGGCAACTTGTATTAGTATTAGAATTCAAGCAGCAGCAGGCCAACACACTCCAGTGGAACTCTGTTGTGGGAAATATTAAAAAAGAAACCCTCCAACTCTCCACGGGGCCGGACCACGCCAATACAATAATTTCAGAGCCAATTGATGATACAGCTTTATCCCAATATTTCTAACCCTGTGAAATCATAGCTACTGCGGCTGGTAACTGCCATGCAGGCTCAGATGGTAGCCATTCTCCTTCCCCTCTCTGAGACGCTCCCTGTCTCTGCAACTCTTAGCCCCGCCTCCCTCTTCCCTGTCCAATCACAGGCCTCCAACTGCCCTAATGTGATTGGACAGGGAAAAATCCTGCAACAGAACTCAATAGAAACCCAAGTTTCTTGAAAAGTCAGAGATGAAAAATTAACACACAGCCTTTAGAGGGACACTTCCAGTACAGTATAAACTGTAACAGAGATATTGATAATACATTCTAGTTCTCTGCTTTCACATTTATTTAGCACAGAGACTCCTCACCTGCTACTCCCCTTGGTGTGATTAACTTCTCATGTAGTTTCTCTGCTTCACCAAGGCAGAGATTCTCAGAGGAAGAAGGTGACACACATGTGTACTGCATGTGTATCTACGTCTGATTCCTGTGAGTTAGGTGGTGGGAACCCCGTGGCACTGGAGAAAGCAGCCTTGAAGATTTTATAACATCACATGGCTTTTCCTACACCACTGGTTTTTACCCTTGAGTCTTGGTGAAGTTAGGATTATTGAGGATCTAAAAGGATTCTTAGAACATGGTTCCAACCTTCTGTTCAAGGAAAGACCTTAGCGTGTGTGTATGTGTGTGTGTGTGTGTGTGTATGTGTGTGTGAGCGTGCACGTGTGCAAGAGAGAGAGAGAGAGAGAGAGAGAGAGAGAGAGAGAGAGAGAGAG
>JADRCD010216720.1:38400-52765 GCA_019843815.1 Montemys delectorum
AGAGAGAGAGAGAGAGAGAGAGAGAGAGAGAGAGAGAGAGAGAGAGGCACAAAGCTAGAAGGGAGAATACATGTAGCCATGGTTTCTGACACCATTTTCTCATCCCCTTTAAAGATTTATTTTCCGTTTTAATTGTGTGTTTGAATGCGAATGCAGGTGCTTGGTGGAGTTAGAGATACAGAAGGTTGTGAGCCTCGTAGGTGCTAGGAACCAAACTCAGGTCCTCTGCCAGAACGGTATTCATTCTTAATCACCGAGAATCTTTCTGCTTCACTTTCTCCTTCTGATGTAAATCTCAGTGGTTACCACAGATCTGAAGGCTATCAGCAACAGTTTGGGACATATTTTTTCCCCCTGTGTTTCATTTTGATGGGAAAATTGAGCTGGGAAGGAAAAAGCCAAGAGTTGACTGAACATCTGCCACAGACAGATGTATCCTTCAGCCTGGGAGAATCTCAAAGGGATGACAAAGGATTTAAAACCCAGAAGCTTTACAGACAAGTGAGAGGTACTGGGAAGGAAGGAAAGAAAAAATGTGTCAGCCTGCTTCTCGCAGTAAAGAAGTATCAAGTATTCTTCCATCACAGTATCCATGGAATTATAGACCACTTAGTGCTTGTCTTAGATTTCTATTGCTGTGAAGAGGTACCACGACCATGTGAACTCTTATAAAAAATGTTTTTAAATAAGAAACACTTTTTATAGGAAACTCTTATAGAAATAATTTCGTTGGATCTCATTTATAGTTCCAGAGGCTTAGTAAAATATCGCCATGTGAGGGGAACATGTGGTACTAGGGGAATAGGGTGCTGGAGTGGTACCTGAGAGTTGTACAGCCAGATCCACAGGCAGCAGGAAGAGAGACAGAGAGGAGAGAGCCACTGGGTTTGACTTGGGATTTTGAAATTCAAAGCCCCTTCCCCAATGACATACTTCCTCCTACAAGGCTACACCTACTCCAACAAGACCCCACCCTCTAATCCTTTCAAATAGTGCCACTCTCTGGGGACCAACCAAGCATTCAAATCTATGAGACTATGGGAGCCATTCTTACTCAAACCACCACAGTGATGATGGGCAAATAGAAGAAGGTGTACTTTAAAATCATTTTATTTAGATCAATTTTATTTGGGCAGGAAAATTAAATGAGATGCCGAGATTTTGCACACACTCCCTGCCTGCCCTCCATGCAACCCTCACCCAGAATTTGCTTGGGGGCAGTGTACATGTTGCTAGTGTTAGAGCTCCATCGACCTGCCATATTCTTACTTAATGAAACTCACACACAGTAGTAATTACAATTTACAAAGCCACCACTTAATCCTTAGGATGCATCACTAACCTACTTCATACATCTTAGCCCAAAATCTCCATTGTTAACGAAACATGTAGACTTTAAAGATCCTTTGTAATGCTATAGGGAGAACGTATTGGGTTTAAGTGAATTGAAATCTGATTAGTTAACCCTGTCTTGAAAAACAAAAAAACAAAAACAAAAAAAAAAACAAAAAACAAAAAACAAACAAAAAAAAAAGAAATCTGATTAGTTCCTAGTGCTAGAACGTCTCTCTTTTCCTTGTGTTTTTCTTCTTTTCACTTTCTCTTGCCTTCATTCATGTTCCCCCCTCCTTCCCTCCCACTCTTCTTCCCCTAACCCCCTTTCCTTTCTTTCTTGGAAGGTCCTGGTGCTTGCTAGCAAGAACTCTTTTGCTAATAATCTATATTCTAAACTTGTACTATACATTTCTAATACATTGTGTTTATGCTTTAGTGAGAGCCATTATTAGACACTAGAGAAACAATGTCATAGGTTTTCTTTGAGTTTTATTTTATGTATTTTAAGTGTTTTCCTGCATGCATGTATGTGTGACACATGCATACTTAGTGCCCATGGAGGCCAGATAAGGATTTTGGATGTCCTGGAACTGGAGTTAGAGATAGTTGTGAGCTGCCATGTGGGTGCTGGGAACCAAATCCAAGCTCTCTGCAGGAGTGGCAAGTGCTCTTAATCTCTGAGTCATCTTTCCAGCCGTAGGTTTGTGGTTTTATTTTAGATTTTCTTTTTAAATAGATATAACTTAGAGCGGTATTTTGAAACCAACAAACCTTAAATTCTCAACCCCCTTGTGGGTTATCAAGTCAATATAGTAAGTTTCAACTTGTAGAAACATTTTAAATAAAGAGAACACTTGTATAGAAAATAGTAAAGGTGATTGTGTTTCATAAAGAAATCGAGCTGCACATTCATATGTATGTCTACTTGAGTGTGATGTGAAATACATTTCTTACCAGGTTACAAAGAGCTGGAAGCCTTTGGTGTCATGTCTCCTGCTTTCTTGGCTCAATTTAAGTATCATATGCTCTCTTCACAAAGCAGTATCTCACTTAGTTATTCTTTAGATTAGTCTCCATTTCTATAGAGACTATTGTACTGGAATAGAAATTAGAATTTTAAATAAATGTTTGCCCTGGATGTATTGATACTGAGGCAGCAACTTACACAATAGACTCTCCACTTCAGTCCCTTGCTTTATGAAGCTGTCAGCAAATTATTTTGAAAATCCTTTAGGAGTGCATCAGAAAGGTCTGAGGACATTCTAAAATTGTTGATGGAGATAGAATTTTATGGACACAGGATGTCCTTAGAATTGGGTTGCATTAATGTACAGAGTCTGTGATATCCCTGAGAGATAGGGTATCAAATAAATGCACAGAGATGTCCGGATGTCAGTGGGAACACCTGGGGTACAACCAACACACGGGAAGGCTTTCTCTGATTTCCTCTTCTTTTTTAAATTCCCAGTTCTTCACAAAACGTCGTTTGAACCCTTCCCCAGACATTCTGCCTACCGGAAGTGATTGAAGTACGTAACAGGAAGGAGATGAGAGTTAATATTACAGCCAGAGGCCGGATAAAGTTTGTCCCAGCCTCATTGCTTTTGTTTTTGTTTTGGGTTCATTTAGCTACTCTAAAAATAACTCACTTAATCTCTAAAATTGTATCTTCATTGCCTCTAAATCTCACCAGACAATCACCCGATAGTGAATGAGTGATGCCTACACGGATAGTAAATAGGCGGGCACGTCTCCTGCTGATGAGTGCATTACCAGTTCCTTTCTGAGACTCATTACTGAACCTTAACGTTGCAGAGGGAGGGATTTCTGGCCTCTACACAGAATACAATTTAAAGCATCGTGTGGGCTTGCTGGCCTTGTCCCCTGCTCCCTTCACAGCCACTCAGCGTGATACAGGGCACAGGCTGGGTAATTACCCGACAAGCTTATCTGGAGCCTGGTTATCTAAATGGGGTCTCTCTCTGGAGCTCCTAGAATCTGCGGAGAGGGGTTGTGTCATAGGAAACGCACGCTTGGCTGCTGCTCGCAGCCAGAGGGAGGGTGTAGAAGAAGTCCATCTCAGGCTGCTGCCTGGGACATGAGGCTAGTGCCAAAACGGCAAGATGCCATGGTCCCTTCATGCTTTAGGCACGCAAATCTCCCATCTGAGCGGCTAGATCGTCTAAGATGAAAAGTCAGGGAAATTAATGATTTCTAGACTTCTCTTTAAGAGCTCAAAGTAAAGCAAAATGAAAGCCCCGAAAACACTTAGGATACCCACCCCTCCCACTGGAAGCTGATCTTGCTGGGAAATATTATTTGTGTGGTGCGTGAAATTATAGTGGAAATTCCCACGATAATTCTAGGACCTGTCTTCGGGTCAAAAGGTAAAGCTGGCTTTAGCTTTGTTCTCATCGAGAAGTAGGTCACTTAACCCTGAGTCAGCAAATGGTTTAGGAGGCTACATGGGTGTCCCATTTGGTGTCCCTTTCTTCGTCGTCTCCCTATCTTTTCCCTTCCCCTCTTCCCAGTTTGATATTTGATGTGACAGGGACAAAGATGAGCAGGAAGGAAGGTCGAAGCTTACTGTCAATCTCCACCCAGAGCAAGCCTCAGGACATCTCTGTACATTTATTTGAGACCCCTTTTGACTATAGGATTGGTCCTCGTGGCTCCCCTGATTAAGTGCAGACCTAAGAAGGAACCGAAGCTGACACATCACAATGGGAAGAATTTACCTCAGGCTTGGACATCAGAGAGAGGGTGCGCGCTTCCTGTCATTTTTCCGTGGAGTCTTAGAGATATCTCAAGACCTTTGAACTCTCAGTGTTGCTGACTGAGATAGTGAGTGAGAGAGGAAAAAGGAGGCCGTCTAACGAGGTGGATGGGCTCAGGGCTCTTTTTCTGTTTTTCCCCAGATGCAGGAGCTGGTGAGGGAGCAGGGCTGCCTCCCAGGTCTCAGCTGTTAATCTGATGGAATGTCTCAGCCTCTTCATTTCCTGTCATCTTTCCATTTAATCATTAACCCCAGCTGCCCAGGAGCTGGCAGGGCCAGGAGACAAGACTGAAACAAGCGAGCGTCCCGAGAGGGTACACAGGCATGATTTGACAGGATAATGCCCCTCACTTGATAAAAGGAAAGACTTGCTGTCAGCTGCCCGCATCCTCCCTGCAGCTCTGGAGTCTGACTTCACAAGCGCCTGAGCAGCTAAGCTTTTCCTGACCGCCCGCCCCGCACCCCCAGTTGCTGAGCATAACTGAGACTTAATTGCATGTCCGCTTATTATTTTGCTTACGTAACATGGTTGAAAAGTTGCTCACACTCCAGACTTAAGGCCTGGAAGTGGTGGACTTCGGGTATGATTTGAGATGTCAGGGAAGTCCCCTATCCCCTACTTGTTCACCATCCAATCACTTTCCCAGCACACTGTGATTCATTTTGTCTAAAACTAGCTTAATTTTTCCAGAGCGAATTTTCTTTTTTTCTTTTGCAAGTTTTTTTTCCTTCCTTTATAGTGGTAAATGCACTATAAAGGAAGTTTCTAACAAAACTTTATTACGTTTATGTTAGGTCTCAAACCTGGGGCAAATGGCTAACTGAGGTGCCTATTGACACATCAGAGCAGGCACAGTCTCTCAGCATCTCCAGTACCTGGAATACTCCACCCCCTACTCTAAGCACCTCCAGCTCAGGGACTCCAGCTGTCCTTCCTGAGGCTGCTCTTCACTCTATAACACAGACTTTTTGGCTCCAAGGTCCCTTGGACCCCCCTTTTTGGGCCTCTTGCCCTCTGGGCCTCTGCCATCCTGCTTTCTTAACATGGCCCTGTTCAGTTGGCCAGCCATGTTCAGTCTGGAATCTTCCAGATGCCTTTGGCTGTGTTTTCCCTCATTATCGACAATAAACTTTCTCCTCAGCTATACCTGGGAGCAGTCATGCCCTTCCTTTGATTTTTTTTTTGTCATTCAATGTATAATGTATTTCAGCGGACTGTGGGATATACGGTATGATAAATTGTTAGCTAATTACACCTTAGCATAAAGTATTTTAGGATTTTTTTTTTTGTTCCTGAAAGAACTACCTTAAAAAAGAATATATACAATTTGGAATGATGGAAATATAAAATAACATTAGAAAAAAATCTGGAGGCCCAGTGAGTTGTTTGGGAAGGAAAATGTTATTGTTTTAATTTCAGGTGATAGGGGCCTGTGAATTAAACTAACAGAAGATCAGTTAATGAGGTAAAAGATATGTGATTCACTAACATTAATTTGTATGGTAGTTGGTAGGGAAGTGAACTTCAAAGAAGCAGTGAGAGTTTAATGTCTATTATGAAGGAAGGAAAAGGGTTTGAGGTCAAAGGAACAATAAATGTGGGGGAAGAGAAATTGTGGGTGGGGACCAGTGAATAAGAATGGCTGTTCACTGAGGTCTACTTACACTCACACACTCTACATGCACACACACACACACACACACATACTCACACACGCACATACATGTACATACACCCATACTCACACACACACACATGCTTGCATACATACATATATTTATACACATATAAGCACACACATACACATGCACATACATGCACACACACACACGCACACACACATACTCACACATGCACATACATGTACATGCACACACACATACACACACACACTACACGCACACACACACACATACTCACACACTCTACATGCACACACACACATACACATATTCACACACTCTACATGCACACACACACATACAGATACACACTCTACATGCACACACACGCACACACACATACACATACTCACACATGCACATACATGTACATACACCCATACTCACACACACACATGCTTGCATACATACATTTATACACATATAAGCACACACATACACATGCACATACATGCACACATGCACACATCTGGTGTCATCTCCTACCTTCAGCAAGTTTTTCAGGGAGATGAGGAGGATACGAAGACTTTGTTCCAATATTTTCCCTTCTCCCTCCCTACATACTTTGATTCTATGTTATTATCATCTCAAAATAACCCTTTTGCCAAAAGGATCCTTTGAGGCAGATGTTGAGGGGCAAGTGTGTGCTGTACTGTAGTTCTGAGTAAGAACTTCCGTGGAAGTCTAGACAAGCCTGGTTCCCAGAGAGTGTCCTCACATACTCAAAGGAGGCCACTGCTTTAGCTGCCCTCTCTCCTCCAGCAACCCTCTTGTAACAAGGGGGCGGGGGAGGGGTGCTGTAACATCATGATTGGCCATCATGAAGCACAATTCCCTGTCAGAGCTGTTAACACTGGATAAGTAAAAGCAGGTTTATTAAATCCTTACCGGAGAAACCAGTTACACTGTCTTCTGTCTCCTCTTCTCCCAAGCAGCATGTGGTCTTAGGGGCGAAGCTAGAAGATTTAGGAGGTGGAAGGTGACTTGGGTCATGTCTTGTCACCCAGCTCTGTGGGACTCTGATGAAGCTGCCTATGAGATACTCCTCCCTGTAAGTTCTTTATGTTCTCCAGAAAGCGTTATTGGCATCTAAACAGGGACTCATCCAAAATGGGCCCTCCTGCGGGTGACAAAAAAGGCAATCGAGGCTGAGCTGTTTCAGGGTGAAGCATCTGTAGGCAGAATCCCCATGACTCTGCTTCCTATGCTTCATGGACTACATCCTTTTTGTCGTGGCAGTTGTATGCCCTTGCTGAGTTGCCTGCCCAGTGAGGACTGGTTAGGGAGATGTGTCCTCTGTGTAACCTTTGATTTGACAGGAAAAGTGAGGGCTAGAGAGGATGAGATGGAGCTTGCCATTTTTTGTGGCTACTGAAGGAGCACAGTTATAAATGACAACTGCGCTAAAGTGCTCATCAGATCCAAGTGAGGAGAACCCGGTATGGGAGAGGAGAAGAACAAGGTGCAATGCATAATGAGTAAGTAGGGGGTATAGGACAGTCTATGCTTGATCCCCAGAGTTCAGGCCAGATTCTGCTCACTAAGAGTTAAGGAAAAGGTTCCTTGGCCAGGAACCATTCCTGAGCTCAGCAAAACTTCCCAGTGGGACCTGATCTCTACGAGATCTGAGTTACATCAGTGTATAGATCAGATTTGTAAACTGCCAAAACAGTTAAGAGTGAGTGCAAAAGGGAGAAAGCAGGCAACAGTTTGGGTGTCTCCGATGCTAATGTGGCAATGTCCCGTTGGACCAGAGTTCCTAAGAAGCAATGGACAAAGAACCAGATTCTGTGCTGTGGGCCTTGGAAGTCTCTAAAGCCTGAACAGAGTTTACAGAAGGGGCCAACAATATGGATATGGAGGTGTAAGTCTTGCTTGTTATGGAGGAAGGAGTTCTCATGGGGCAAGAACTGTTCCAATTGTTCCCCTAATGGGGTAGCCAAGGTTGCCTTCAGAGGAGGCATTGTTTTAAGTTTTAACATTAAACAAACAAACAAACAAACAAACAACCCAAAAAACTGAATCAGACAGGTGTAGCCTCCATTCTCAGGAATCGGTGATAAGCAAGTAAAGTCACTGACATCATTTCAATGAGGGAGAAAAAAGGGATAATGTACTCCAGGGGGCCTGGATTGTGGTGCACTGCATTATTGGTCACCGGAGCTGGAGTTACAAAGTACAGAGGGTTGACAGAGCTTGGTGGCTTATCAAGGTCGCTCACTTTGGGAATGGGGGCTCTGGGTTTTAAGCCGTCTCTGTGAAATCACAGTTGGGAGCAGCAAGTTCTGTGCCTTCAAAGGCAAAGCCACAGTTGTCATCTGGACTGGCGTTTGCAGTCCTGGAGCAGAGCCAACACACCTGCACTGTGAAGGTCCCTCCCAACCTCCTCTCTCCAGGGATCACCAGGGACTTCAGAGGAAGTATTTGTTTTAATCCTTTCTGGAAATGGTCTTTGATATTTTCTTACTCTCTGCGAGTGTGATGATCACCCTAGAACTGATCTTTTTTTTTTTTTTTTTTTTTTTTTTTTAGAGGTCTCTCTTTTTTTCTTCCTAAATGAACTAATAGCTTAGGTGGGGGAGTGACTCTTGCCAAATAATAGAATTATTTTCTCTTTCAGTTTAATCGTTGACCCGGCTTGGCGGAAGCATGGCCTTTCAAAAGACAAATCTATGAAATTCTGGGGGCAGGATCCTGGATCTGCAGGGAGCATTGTTGTAAATGTCAGTTGCTGGGCTCCCACTGCCCGCCTGAATGGCCACCGCTCTCTCCCCTCTCAAGCCTGTGACACTGACCAATTCAGCACACGTGGACGTTCTGCTTTGTGTGTGTGTGTGTGTGTGTTTGTGTGTGTGTGTGTGTGTGTGTGTGTGTGTGTATGTGAATTGAAGTCATGCCTCTCTTCTCTGTCTTCCTTCCTTTTTCTGCTGTGAACACTTCCCAGTTTTCAAGGTCACGATGCAGTGCGACTCCTCCCCTGTTCCCTTCCCCTCCAAGGCTGCTCTGAGCCAGCATTTCTGTGACTGACCCCTGCAGGGACGGAAAAGGTGGGAGGGGTGGGGAAGAGAGCAGGCGGGAAAAGGCGACTGGATGGAGAAAGAAACTGCTTGTAAGGTTCCTCTCCATACCACTGGGAATTGACCCAAAGAACCACAGAAACAAAATAGCTCCCAGTAAAAACTAGCTAGCATCGTGGTCTCGATGACGATGTCTTTAACCACAGTCCCCAGGCCCTAAGTTACAACGGTGTTAAGTAGATTTGTACCGGAGGACACGCCCGCCCAGTTACCTCTCCTGGCTTTCTGACCCTTAGGTCCCAAGCACTGCTGGGGTTTTTCTCCTGAGGAAGGGGAGAAGAGGGAAAAGGAGGGAGGGCCAAGCTTGGCTTCCATTGGCTGTGGCTGATGCGCTTTTATTTTCCAGCTGCAGAGCACTTTCTGAGTGATGAATGAGACAGAAACATGCCTCCCGCAGCCAGCTGGCCCTGCACCAGGTCTTTGTAAATACCAGCTAGAGGCAGCGTTGGTCTCCTGCCAGGATCCAGGCTGTAGGAGCGAGTCTCAGGTTCTCAGCTCTCACTTGGGGCTCTTCCCAGCTCACAGATGTGGCAGCCAGGACCAGGGTCCATGAAGTCGTTGTAAGCCTCCTTCAGAGGGGCTTTGCAGGCAAGGTCCGCTCTGCTCTCTCTGCCTCTGTGTGTTTGCTTTGGCAGACTTTAGGTACTCCTCTCTCCTCCACTCTCCTCTTTTTGATCCTAAGTCCCCTCCTGCTGCTTATTTCTTGTCCCTGGAGGTACAGAACATATGCTTTCTTTGGAAGAAACATCTAGAGGACGTGTTAGGTCATTTAATGGGGGGGGGGGGGTTAGGGGGGCGTCTAGATTAACTGAGCAGTGTGTCTTAAAATCTCTTGTACCTGTCACCTTGTCAGCTGTATTTTACTAAACCAGTCTGAGAAAGACAACTGGCAGGCATGAGAGACTTGGTACAGTAACACAGAATTGGGTCATTGTGTTTTCTGCTTTGACGATGCCTGTGTTTTCATAGTTTAACAGCTCTGCATTTGTTTTTTTAATAATTGATGCATGTTACACATTGGTAGGCTTTTTCTTTTTCTCCCCCCCTCTTTTTTTTGAGATAACATTTTGTTATATAACTAAGGTTGGCCTCAAACTCAAGATCCTGCCTGAGCTTCCTAAGTACTGGGATTATATGTATGTTATCACACCCATCTAATTGCCTGTGGTTTTTCTATTCATTCTCATTCTTTCTCTCTTGGAAGTATTTCATGTGGGCTCAGGCTGGCTTCAGACTTACTCACTACTTGAAAATGACCTTGGATGCCCAGTTGATAATGTAGAGATAAAGGATCCAACCCAGAGCCGCATGCATGTTAAACATGCTCTAACCACTGTGCCACACCCTTAGCCTCACTTCCTTCCTTTCTTTTCTTTCTCTTTTTTTTTTTTTTGTAGTGGGCAAAATAATGTTTCTTACAGTAGATGGAATATTAAATATGATGAAATATAGTGAATAATTTTGGCCAGAAAAATATCTCCATTTATTTCCCCAGGGTTTTGGTTTGGTGTTTTTGTGGGGGTTGGGGTGGGGTATTGGGTAGGATGATGTGGAGCTTGCCACATATGGATGAATCTATGAGAACTTTTTTAAATTTCAATTTTGTGTGTGTGTGTGTGTGTGTGTGTGTGTGTGTGTGTGTGTGAGTGTGCATGTGTAGACATCATAGGACATCTTATAGGAGTCGGTTTTCTCCTTCTACCATGTGGAATCCAACCCAGGGATTGGACTCAGGTCTTCAGACATGAAGACAGATGTCTTTACATGCTGGACGATTTCCCCAGCCTGGGAAAAAATATTTTTTATAATAAACTTATTTTGAAAGGTATTTCTAATCATCATAACAGATTTCATATGTGAGGGGTAGATTTCCACAAAGGAAGAAAGGAGCAGGCCTGGGCAGCCTGACTTCTGGTCCTGTTTTGGCTCTAAGTGACCGTAAGACCTTGGGTAGGTCTCCTCTTTGTGACTGCTTCTTTCTTCCTGTAAAATGATAGGGAGGAGGAGGCTGCTGGACAAGGCTCTGGTTTCCTTTCTACCCGTCTGAACTGTAACTCAGTGTCAAAGCTGGGGTCCTGGTAGCAAGCCTGGTTAGTTTTTCTTAGAGAGTGGTTATGTCATAAGGATCAGTAAGAACTCGTCATGGTCCCCTGTGAGCAGATGACCTCATAATATGAGTGAGCAGGCGTCGTTGCTGAGTGGCCATGTGCTACTTGGATCTGTGATTCTTCTTAAAAGCTCAAAGTCTCCATCTTGAAAACTGTGACCTTATTTGAAAATAAGGACTTTAAATCTGGGTACACAGCTTTTATCTAAGTACAGAAGCAGGTAGATCTCTGAGCTTGAGGGCAACCTGGTTATAGAACAGGTGCCAGAACAGCTAGGGCTACATAGAGAGGCCTGTCTAAAATACAAACAAATGAAGGGAAGAAAGAAGGAAAGAAAAAGAAAGAGAGAAAAAGAAAGACAGGGCTTGATTGAGTTAAAATGAGGTCACTAGGGTCAACTGTAGTCCAGTATTATTACATTATAGAAAAATGGAAAGTCTGGGCACAGAGGCAGACAAGTGTGCATAAAAAAAGGGACTCTGTGAACCTGAGATTTGGCAGTATACCTACAAGCCAAGGGATACCAAAGATTGCTAGGAAACCACAGAAAGCAGACAATCAGTGGTAGATTCTCCCTCTCAGCCTTTGGAAGGAACTACATACAGCCTGGTAATACCTTAGATCCTCAGGACCGTGGGATAGTAAATTTCTATGTTTAAGTCACTCCATTGATGGAACTTTGTCCTGGCAGCCCTGGGAAACTGTGGGCTTAGCTGAGGGCACATTGGTTCATTTGATTCCTCACTGTCCTATTGGTTGTCTCCTGAGGGGCCAGAGCGATACAGTAATAGGATAGAAAAGACTTACTTTTGCTTTGATAGGGAGGGCTAAGATTAATAACAAACAAACAAGTATATCCTGTGTTATAGTTAAACATGGGATGGGAAAAAAACAAGGATTGGTGGGCAGCATGTGATGGTTAGTATTTGTTTCCTGTCTAGTTTCATCCTGTTGCTGTGATAATATACCCTAATTTGTGAATGAACAGCTTATTTGGCTTATTCTTCTGGGTCTCAGTTTATTTTTGAGGGAAGTCAGGGATGGAACTCAAGGTGGATGCTTGATGCAGAAACTGTGAATGAATTCTGTTTGCTGCACACTTTTAGGTTATCCTTATCTAGCTTTCTCATACAGCCCAAGACTGCCTGCCTAGGGATTGGTGCTGCTCGCAGTGGGCTGGGTCCTCCTACATCAGTTAACAATTAAGACAACAAATAATTAACCTCTATAGATATGCTTACAGGCTATTCTGATATAGACAATTCCTCCTCAGCTGAAGTTTCTCTTCTTTTTTCTTTGTTTTTTTTTTTTGTTGTTGTTGTTGTTTTTGTTTTTTGTTTTTTTTTGGATTATTTTTCTTTTTTCTTTTTCTTTTTTTTTTTTTTTTTTTAAGATTTATTTATTATTATATGTAAGTACCCCAGAAGAGGGCATCAGATCTCATTACGGATGGTTGTAAGACACCATGTCGTTGCTGGGATTTGAACTCACGACCTTTGGAAAAGCAGTCAGTGCTCTTACCAACTGAGCCACCTCTCCAGCCCGAAGTTTCCTCTTCTAAGGTGATGGTAGGTTGTTTCAAGTTGACAGTAAAAACTAAGGAGCACAATTGTCAAATTCACAGGATCTAGAATTCCTCAAGAAATAAACATCTGGGCATGTCTTCGAGAGAGGTCTTAGATCGAGTTAAGGGAAAATTCACCCTAAGTGTTGTGGATTTTATGACTCTTATAATCATTGACATACTTTGTTTTGAGACAGGGTCTCATACTGAAGCTCAGGATGGCCTCAAACTCACGGCAATTCTTTTGCCTTAGCCTCCCTAGTTCTGAGATTACCAAGGTGAATCACCAGAACTATCACTGACATCTTAATGAACCCTTAAAGAGGAGCTCATCTAGCCGCTAGGGTGTGTCCGATCTGTGACCTGCAGGCCACATGTGTCCCAGAATAGTTATAAATGTATATTTGTATAATTTTATATATGGCAACATGCCACAATGTCAAAAGGCTGGATACTGCTGTAGCTATGTGGTGCAATATCAAGAAAGCCATCGTGATACCATTGAATAGGAAGCTCAATTGTAGACTAAAAGTGAGAATAAAGACTAGGGAAATGACAGCCATAAGCTCTGTCAGTGTTTTCAGAAGCCTGGGAGCCAGGGAGTCATTATGTCATGCAACAATACCATATCTTGGTGCAAAATAAAGCCCAAAGTATCCAGGGTGGGTATAATTTATCTTTTTATTCTTTGAGCATACTTATCTGTGTTACAAATGATATTTTCCTTGAACATAGAAAGGAAAGGATCCAAATATTAGTTTGGCCAATAAAATTGAAAAAGCTTAAAAATAATTCCATCTACACTGGTTTGGAGGGAGAAGCATCTTCATACTCTGAGGAGACTCTGAATGACGTCACCTTTCTATAGGGTAACATGATAGCACAAATTAAAAGCCTTCAATTTGAGAATAATCTTGAGGCAGGGGCTCAGTGAGTTCCAAGCCAACCTGATCTACAAATCAAGTTCTAGGCTAGCCAAAAGTACATAGTAAGACCCGATTTAAACACTATCTTGGAGTGATTTTACAATTTTTTTTTTTCAAGACAGGGTTTCTCTGTGTAGCCCTGGCTGTCCTGAAACTCACTCTGTAGATCAGGCTGGCCTCGAACTCAGAAATCCACCTGCCTCTGCCTCCCAAGTGCTGGGATTAAAGGCCTGTGCCACCACTGCCCAGCGAGTGATTTTAATTTCAGAATGTGCCCCTCTAAAATAATTGTTGATGATAGATCCGAAGTTTTATGCCCAAAAGTACTTATTGCAATATGATTGGTAATAGCAAGATTGGCTACAATGGTGGCCTATTGTCTGGCTATTGAAAGGAATGGTACTAAATGAAGAGTTTTCAAATGTTTTTTAGTTTGTGTATTCTTTTGGGATTCTGAAGGAGGCAGTGATCTCCGTTTTTGGTAAGAAAGTACATATGCGCTTATATAAAATTCTTTTTATAATTTCAGAGAAATCATATACTGTTAAGAGGATACACACAATTGGGTTGAAGACTCCAGGCCTTAGGCACAGAGCAGTAATTGGTAGCATGGATAAATGGTCACAAAAACACCTTGATACACTGGCATTGGGATGGAAAGGTACTCCTGGGAAGCTCTTCCCTCTGAGAAAGAGAATCAGAGATTGGATATTTTTCTTCTTTGAGCTTTCCAGCATTTCTCAATTTCCCTTTATGAAAATGTTTTATTTCAATATTTTCTTGCTGGACGTGATAGCAGAAGCTTTTAATTCCAGCACTGGGGAGGCAGAGGCAGGTAGATCTCTGTGAGTTCCAAGCCAACCTGATCTACAAATCAAGTTCTAGGCTAGCCAAGG
>JADRCD010216721.1:0-33433 GCA_019843815.1 Montemys delectorum
TAAGTTTCTTGCACTCTGCACACTGTGCTTCCAGGATGACCCACCTCAGGCCTAGAGGGCCAGAGACTTGCTTCTTAAGCCCAGGTACCACAGAACAATCTGAGTTCTATAAGTGCAGTACTGCTCAGCTGTTTTGTTTGGCTTGAGTCTAAACATCCATTTCACTATGCAGTAGCTATTGGACTTTAGGGAGCTTCTTTGCTCTCTGTACCTTGTATTTGGTACTTGCAATGAGATGGTACTGAAAGACCCCCAGAGTAGGGGAGACCCTCACTCAAGTCTCGGGACGACACGACCACCCAATAACTCACGAGAGACCGATCTTGCTGTAATCACACGAGGTTTATTCAGGGGAAGCCAGATCCGGGGTCGAACTCGTAGCTTAAGAGGCCAGTGGAGTTCAACCACGAGCACGAGGAGTAAGGGGTATTTAAAGGGAAAAACCACAAACTAGGGGGGTAAGGGGGTTACCAAGGAAACATAACAAGAGAACAGTGAAAAATTCTAAAGAGACCCAGCCTCCAGTTGAGTCAGGGTCATAAGGAAAACATCCTACACACTCATTATGCACAAAAATGTGGTTTGGTCTACACTATTCACTTTATGGCTGACCGTTCCCTAGAACTATCTGGATGGCTGGCTCATATCCTGCCTTTTTGTTCTTGGACCTAGCTGGGGGGGGGGGGGGTGCTTTGTGGCCAACAGGTTCCTGGAACTGACCAGCCCACATTCCTGGCTTCTTACTTTCCATGCCCTTTTAAGTGAAGGCTATACAGTATACGTATCTCCACTAACATGCTTTTTCTAAATTTCTAAATCTCCCAGTCTTTCAGTACTAGTTAGGGTCCTTGGTGAGGTCTGGCTGACACTCTTAAGGATACCTTTTGAAACTCTTCACTCTAGCTATTCTGAGTTTTGACTAAGTAACTCTATATCTCCTATCCTGGGTCCTCTTGATCTTGCTAGTCTCTTCTCTTATGTCTTAGCAATTATTATCATATGACATTATTAATCCAAAATGCAATCAGTATGTTTCAAGACTGACTACTAAAGCAGATCCTACTTTCTGTAAATCAGACCACCACTCTTCTTCCAGGATCTTAGTTTGGGAGGACTCTGCACACCTCATGGACTCCCCCTTAAGGCATGGGCAGGCCTTTACGCCCCCATCCAAGCAACCTTCCTCTTGCTCTGGAAGCTGAGAGTGTGGCTCACAGCTCTTCCGTCTCTTCTTGGTCTTTTCCAAACGCTTCCAGTCTTGTGTTTCTTACCAACCCAGAAGGGAAAAGAGCACAGGCTGCTCTCATCCTCAGGATGCCAGCAGGGCCAGGCCTGGCTGCCACTCTGCATTCCTGTCAAGACCTGGCCATGCTCTTTCCAGGCTGTGAATTAGCATCAGAGAACATCAGAAGACTCATCTTCAAGTAGTAATCTTTCTAGAACTTTAGTGACTCTAAACAGTTGTATTATATTCTCTCTCTCTCTCTCTCTCTCTCTCTCTCTCTCTCTCTCTCTCTCTGTGTGTGTGTGTGTGTGTGGGGGGGGGTGTGTACAAGTATGTGTGGATCAGAGGACAACTCTTGGGAGTTGATTCTCTCCTGCTATCATGCGAAATCTGGGGACTAGTTCTATCTTGAGGCTTGCTCATAGCACATCTACCCACTGAGATGTCTAGTTGGTGAACAGTCATTGTACATGATACTGGGTTTCATAAGGACATTTCATACTAGCACATAATTTACTGAGAGATGCTTCTCTCCTCTCACCCCTCAGTAACCTCCTCTGTTCCTCAAGGTAGTTTTATATCAACCTTCCTGTCACATACACATACATGACTTTTTTTTATATGCCTATGTAAAACGTAGGATCCACAAATGAAATAAAAGCACAGTTGTTTTTCTGAGTTCAGTTTTCTTAATATGATTATCTCCAGTTGTATCTATTTTGCAGAAAATTGCTCAATTTTCTTTTATGGCCAAGAAATACCCTATGGTTTATGCAATCCACACTTTCTTTACCTGTTCCTGTGCTGACAGACACTGGATCAATTCCCCAGCTTAGCTTTTCTGAACAGTGCTGCAGTAAACATTGACGTGCAATTATCTTTGTTATGTGTTGCTTTAAACTCCTTCAGGTAAATACTCAGGAGTGATACAGCTGGGTCATCAGGCAGATCTATTTCCACAGTGGCTGGACTGGTTTACCTTCCCACAGACATGTTAAAAGGCTCTCTTTTCTCTACATCTTCATAGCATTTGTTATTATTTGTTTTTTGGTCTGTGTGTGTGTGTGTGTGTGTGTGTGTGTTTGTTTGTTTTTAATGATTATAGGTCTGGCTGGGCTGAGAAGGTATCTCAAGACAGTTTTAATTCACATCTCTCCGATTACTTTTGAATGCCACTAAGAATGAACTTTTGTTTGTTGCCATTTGTACTTTGTCCTTTGAGAACTCTGTTTCACTAGTTTATTTATTGATGGCATTGTTTGCTTCCTCGTTTTCAGTTTTTCCATTTCTCTGTGTCCTGTAGATATTAATCCTGTGTGGTCTACGTCATGACCAAAGGCTTTCTCTCAATCGGCGAGCTTCCTTGCAACGTGACGGTTACTTTAGCAGTGACGAGCTTTTTAACTTCAGGAAATTGAATTCATCAATTCTTTGTGGTATTTTGTGTGTGGTTGGAGTTCTTTTCAGAAAGTCTTTGTCTGTGCTGAAGCTTGACGTGTTTCTCCTGTGTTCCCTCTAACAGTTTCATAGCTTCGGGTCTTACAGTAAGGTCTTTCATCCATCTGGAGCTGAGTTTCATAAAAAAGGAGATAGCCTCCAGCTTCATTCTTCTGCCTGGAAACCCAGTTTTCACAATATTACTTGTTGGAGTTTTCTTTTCTCATATATGTCTTTTCGACATCTTTATAGGAACTCACTGCTATGTGAGTTTGCCCTTTTGTCCTTTATTCCATCCCACTGACCATATACTTGTTTTGAGATCAGGTCTATGCTGGGTTTTTGTTTGTTTGTTTTTTGCTACTACTCTGTAGTATAGCTTGCAATCAGGTATGGTACTTATATCCAGCTTTGTTCTTTTTAATCCGAATTGTTTTGGCCTTCATATGAATTGTAATATTGCATTTTTTAAATTAATGATACACATTTTTAAGAAAACTTAACTTTTTTAAGTTAACTGTCCATAACTTTTATCAGAAATCCCAAAATAATCACTAATCCCAAAACTATAAGGATACTTCTTTTACGGGGGATGTCTAGAGATCTTTAATCATGATCTGAGTCTTTATTTTTTCATAGTTTTGCATGTGTACGTGTGTCCATTTGTGTTTGTGTTGCACATGTGTGGGCATACACTTATATGTAAGCAGTATACCAATCTTAACATCGAGTACAGGTTTTTTTTTCCCTTTTTTTGGTGTGTTTTCCACTTTGTTCACTGAACAGGGTTCCTCACTTGAACTGATTCAGTCATTCTAGCTAGTCAGTTTTCTCAAGGGACCCTTTGCCTCAGTTTCCTAACCACTAGGACTGTAGGAAGGCCACAATGCCTCTCCACCCAGTATTTATGTAAGTCCTGGGAACCTGGACCACAGTCTGCATGCTTTCATGAGCAGTGCTTTATCCAATGAGCCTATCCCCTCAGCCTCCAGTCCTTTTTCTTGCTCTGTTGGATCATTTGGAAGACTAGATATTCTACCCAAGTTCGTGTATGCCATGACATCAAGTGCACACTATCCTAACTTACCCTACTCAGGTTTATAATTTTCCATTCAGAGGGGATAAAAAATAACCTCAGTGTTTTTAGATGATGAACCACATCTAAGCACGTGTAATTGATGGATTGCAAAGGCCTCATGACCCTTTTAAATTAACATCCATGTAACCTTATTATAATTTTTTTTGTTCCAGATAGCTAACACAAATGGCCTCATATTGGCTATTAAATTCACATTATTTTCCTATTATTTAAATCAATGAGTCAAAAAATAGATTTGTAAACAAGACAAGAAATGCTTCAGTTGTGTTCACCGAGGTCCGTTATCCTGGGCCTGCAGCTCTGAGGGAGAGTGCTTGCCTTGAGTTCCACCCTCAGAATGAATCAAAACAACAACAAAACAAACAAACAGATTCTTTACCTTATGCCAGTTGTCAGGAATTGTTTACGTCCCAGTAAAGAAGATCTGAAATCAGTAAGGGTGTCGCCATGGCTTTCCCACAGCACAGGAGACGTGTTTTCTCAGTGACTGAAGACATTTTAGAGCTGTAGCTATTGGCTTGCTTCCACAGTGCCTGATGTGGTGCACCACTCAGACAATGTCTCCTGCGGGGCTGAGGCGCTCATTACTTCTGGCTGCTGGTCTCTGACTACTCCTAATCTTGCCCTGATAGATAAGAAACTAACCATACTGTACTCACGGCGTGAGGAGTCTACAGGCTAAATGGCCATGTTCAACGTAGAATCGTGTCTGTCCTTTGACACCTCTGTCTGAAAAATGAGGGCTGGGGGAATCCTTCCCAAACAGACTCAATCTTCTTTGCTTGAGAGAAATTCATATAATTATTAAAATTATTCTACAGAATCTGCACATTTGACAGAAGGGGAATAAGATGTCACCAGGAATAAAAATATGTTGTGACTCAGAGCCCATGAATTGAAATATCCATTATTTTAGAGAAACTCAGTTATTGTACTGAGATCAGTTAAAATTTTCATTTGTGTATAAAGGCATGATGTGCTTATATGTATGGGGCAAAATATGACAAGTGTGTGTAATGTGTAAGGACAAGCCAATGTGGCAGATACTTCAGTCTCCTCCAACAGTAATCATTTCTGTATTGGGAGATTTTGTACACTCAGTTGATTTGAAACGTGTCATCAACTATTCATCATTAGCTATCCTACTACACTATGGGAACCAGGAAAACTCCTCCTCGCCGGCTGTTCTTGGGTCCTCCTGTTTAATGCTTCTCCCCAACACACTCTCTCCAAAACCTAGAGACCATTATTCTTCTCTGTTCTATGTGGTACACACATGGGCAAGAGAAAACAACAATTGACCATCCTCAGAGTAGTTTATCAGGAAAATTTTCTTTTCTTTATTGCAACACAGAGAAGAGAACTGTGTATGTAGCTGGACAAGTACCCTACACTGAGTTAGTCACCAGTCCCATCAGTGAACTTTATAGGGCTGTCCCTTAACATGCATATTACAGCATTGGCAAGATGTAAAATAACAATAAACAAGGTGGATTTGCAAATGCTTTTATGCTGTGGTCTAAGCATACACTGCTTTGTTGGTCTGGTATACAAAAATAAAATCCCTAGAGTACTAAATAAAATATGTATTTTTCAAAACTATTCAACAAACACTATCATTAGCATGATATTCTAAAGATTTCCTGTTTTTAATATCGTTAAATGTAAGCCAAAAGTAACATATAAGAACAGTGATATTGGGCAGGCAGTGGTGATGTGAAACTGTCCTGCAGTTTCACGAACTGGGTTCTCTCTCGACGGAAGGGAGAAGAAAGACCTGAAACACAGAGTTCGAGAACAAAAGAACACGAAGTCAAGTTCCAATCAAAGCTTCGACTTTACCTTTGGGGGTTCAGGATTTATAACGGGGGGGGGGAGGGGGGGGGGGGAGAAAACTGGATCTCTAGGTTACAGTGACATTTGCATAACATAAACAATTCGGGAGGAGTCAGGAAAGAATCCGGAAAACCTGGCTGCCGGCGTGAGTTCTTGACGGCGATGGTTCCAGGTGTCCCGCAGGTCTCAGCTCAGGGGAGAGGTTGGAGGTGCAGCCCACGGTGGGGGAGGAGGTCAGTAGCAGATGTCTTCAGGTAGCAGACGTGCCAGCCAGCAGGTGCACATTTCTCTGGAATCCTGGGAGGCGGAACTCAGAGCAGTGGGCCTTTGTCTTGGCACAGCAGGCCCTGAGCCAAGTCTCTAGTTGCAAGCTCTCGGAGTTGAGGCAGGAAGGGAGGGACCCAACAGTGGTGCACACCTCTCATCCCAGTACTGGAGAGACAGAGGAAAGCAGATCTCTGAGTTTGAGGTCAGCTTAGTCTACAGAGAGTTCCAGGACAGCCAGGGACACAGAGATAGACCCTGTCTTAGGGCGGGGTAGGGAAGGAACATTGGTATGAAAAGCAGGGATTAAAAATTAGAATCACTGCATTGTTTTGCAAAGTTCTTAAAAGATTTCATTTGACTAGTAACAAAAAAGACGTAGATTTGAGACCCAAGGTAAATTATTTCTAAATATCTCTAAGAGCAGAAATTTTATTTCCTATTTCTATATCAGTTCAATCTCAGGATTATTCAGAAGTATTTACACTCGATGTGGCCTTTCTCCCTCCATTTATTACCCAAACTTCAGGTAGCTTGATTTTTTTTTAAAGATACATATTTAACGGAGATGGAGACATGTTCTTCCAGAAGACCTGGGATTAGTTCCCAGCAACCCCAAGGTACCTCACATTCATCTGAAATTCTAGTCCAGGGGTACTATCACTCTTCTCTGGACTTCTTGGGTACTACATGCACATGGTGTATACGGGCAGGCAAAACACACATTCACATGAAGAAAAAAAAAATCTTGAAATACACATTTTAATGTCAGACTTTCATAAAGTGCCTTGCGTTACCCAGGATCCGTCCGAATCCTGTGCCTCCCAGACCCTCTGTACTCCACACACAGCGCCAACTCACCAACAGTGCCTCAGTTCCACGAACTGTGTTCCCATGGTTTCCTCAGCCTCTAAAGGAGAATAATTCCATGAATTTGTCTCTGAGCTGCACTTTTAAGCCCTTCTCTCTCTTTTACACTTCATTTTTGACTCAAGAAGTTGGAAGACGGGTTTAAGGGAGAGTTTCTCACTCCCCCATGTAAAATAAAGACAACTTCTAAGGAATTGAGATAAAGCTTTGAGAGCCACGTTGCGTCAACAGGAGTCTCACAAATGATTCTGGCTTTCAAAGAACAAGTGTCCATCATGAGTTAGTTACCCGGAAACAAGAAGAAGCAGGCCCATCAATTAGCCAATATTTCTGTTATTAACTCTTTATCTGGTGCAAAACCCTGAAACTAAGTGAGAGATAAAGTTTTATTCCATTGCCTGTGAAAATTGCACATAATCACAAATTATAGAGATTTAGATCAGTGTGTGGCTTTGAATATAACTAGATTAAAATGGAGCCTTTTTTTTTTTTTTTTTAAAAATCTCAAATCTACTCTGTTTCTAAGCTTTAGGTGCCTTACAAAAAGATGCTAAGTGCCCATCTGTAAACTGAGTATTATAGAATTGTGCCTTAAGTACAGAGCCACACATTAATTCTTTTATGTTATTTTGATATAACATTGCTATAGATTCTCCTCTTCAGGATGGGTTTAATTTCTAAGCATTCTCAAGAGACTAAGATTCACATGTTTCTATCAGAAATCACATCACGCAAATCTTTATTCTGTTTCCCTTTGATGTAAAATTGAGCATAGCTCTTGTACAATGTCACAGTCAGAGTTTGCCATTGAAACAATCTATTGACATTGTTAAAATTCAGCAGTTTTATGAGCATTCATCTGTGTGCTTTTATTTAGTTATTTAAAATCCATCCTGTGTTTGCACACACAATGGTAACTTTGGTAGCCTTTTTATAACTTCACCCACTTTCCTCTCTATCATCTCAGCTTAAAATTTCACTCCTAATAGCCACCAGTCTAGTCTCTAATTCTATTTTTAAAGAATAACACATACCTAGAATTAATGAGCATATAGCTACTGGGATCCTTTTTTTATTTGTTCAATAAATATTTATTTTTTAGCTCCAAGAAACAGATGTGAATGCTTATTTCATAACATATTCATGTGTTTAAAAACTAGGTTAATGTCAAAATACTGCTGTAATTGGTTACATACATCTCAGTGTTTGTGAATGTGGCTCTAATAAAATTACATTTTTTTCAAGCAAGAGTACTGCTCACAAGCTCAATTGAAATCTTTTAAAATTGGGCTAATTTTTGGGATAGTCACCCAAAGAGTCTCTTTACCATCTCTGCTGGTTTGAATATACTTGGCCCAGGGAGTAGCACTATTAGGAGGTGTGACCTCGTTGGAGTGGGTGTGGTCTTGTTGGAGGAAATGTGTCACTATGGGGATGGACTTTGATACCCTCTTCCTAGCTTCCTGGAAGTCAGTCTTCTCCTGCTTGCTTTTGGAACAAGATGTAGGACTCTCAGCTCCTTTTCTAGCACCAGGCCTGCCTAGACACTGTCCTGCTCCTTTCCATGAAGATAATGGACTGAACATCATAATCCGGACCCAATTAATTGTTGTCCTTTATAAGAGTTATCTTGGTCATGTTGTCTCTTCACAGCAGTGGAAACCCTAAGACACCATGCTTTTTGCCATTGATATGGGTGTGCCACCAAGTTTTTAAATTTTATGGGCCATCATATTATTATTACTGTGTGAAGATGTGGGGTGTATGTGTTTTGGCAGGGTCTCGGCACATGTAGGGCTCAGAAGAAAACTTTGAGGAGTAAGTTCTCTCCTTCCATATTTGTTCCGGGAATCAAACTCAGACAAAATCTCCCACAGTAAAGAATTCTGCTCCCTAAGCTATTTGCTGGCCAAAGGTCAGTTTTTTTGTTTTTTTTTTTTTTTTTTTAACCACTCAACTATTTTAAAATACTGGAGGAGTTATACTGCTATTTTATTATTTATAAGGCTACTTTTTCTTAATGGAGCAAACGCCAGTGGTGTAATCATGAGTACTATAAATGCATGATCAGTTCTGTAAAATTCTGTAACTGTGGTCCAGACTGCCTTTACCATTTTACAAGGCACAGCAGGATCAGACGTCGGGATCATCTTCACTGAGTGTTGCCAACATTAGGTGTGGTCAGCATTTTTAATTTTTGTCTTTCTGATGCATTTATAGTGATGTTTCATGACGCACTTCACTTGCATCTCTGTAATAGCAAAAATTAAACATCTTTTCACAAGTCTGCAACTAAGATCTACTAAACATCCCAAACAGATCTGTGTTTGTGCAGAGCATAATCTTATACCTAATGCTACATGAGAAAGACTGGATAGAAAACGGACATGTATACACGTATCCTCAGAAAACCACATCAAAACTTGTTAGGGCACAGCTATTTAAAACTATCATTTTTGCTTTCTCTTTTAGGTTACAATGCCCTCATAAGACGTCTGGTGCCATCAAAGCTAGCCTACTTTTCCTAGACCTAGAAGAAGCTATCTAACTTTCAATCAACACAAGATAACTTAGGAGATTTCTCTCTCTCTCTCTCTCTCTCTCTCTCTCTCTCTCTCTCTGTGTGTGTGTGTGTGTGTGTGTGTGTGTGTGTGTGTGTGTGTGCGTGTGCAGGTGCAGATGAGAGTGTACATGTGTATGTGCAGGTCAAAGGATAACCTTAGATAGTATTCCTTAGGCACTGCTCACCTGTTCACTTTGTTTTTAAGGTGGGACCTCTGGCTGTGCTGGAGCTCACTAGTAGGCTAGGGTAACTGTCGAAGGGCATAGTTCTCTACTTGTCTCCTTAGTTGGGACTGTAATCAGAGGGAGATCATGCCCAGCCTTTTCCTCAGGGTTCTGGGTTTTTAATTATCACTACCTTCAACTATTCTTCTTTGTCTCTTTTTCAGTCATATCCCAAGCTTTCCTATCCCAAACAGTGTATGTCCTTGAATCCTTTTTATTTTGAAGGTGAACATCTTCTGGTGAGAAGTGATAGCAGATGATACTGGAAGTGCTCAGCCAGTCTCTTGACTGCAGCCCCTAGAAACAGCCATAGTTTAGTACACAGCCCTCTGTCCCTCTGCTTCTCATTCCTAACTATAATAATGATCCTGTCAACACAAAACAGAGCTCTCACCCCAAGGAAATCATGGATCCCTTGTTCTTGAGCCAAATTTGAGGGACTGTGGCCCAGTAACATAGATCCAGGAATCCCTGAATATGTTGTTCCAACATGAAAATGGTTCCATGAAAGTTTTTATAGTTGTAGAACAACAACAAATTACAGATCAAAGTATTTCTAAATATATTGTTGGGAGTATCAGGGAGGTGAGTTATGGAAGGATGGGGAAATCTCTGCTACAGATCTCAGATGCTTTCTGTTGTCAGTCCAAGCTTTTGTATTGGTAGAAGCTTGTTTGTTGATAAGTAATACATTCCCCCAAAGTGTTAGCTCATAGTCACAAAGATATTAGTCAGACACAGAGGTGGGATATGAGGGGCTACTATGCAGACTGAACAGCAGGGTATAATTTTGCCTCTGGATTTATAACATTCCAGCTCTACACGGTCATGAAGTTCTAACTGGTCAGCCTTAAAGGGGTCTTTAACAGAAGTGTGTGTGGCTTCTTTTTTCTTGCGAACTCCAGTTCACAGTTGAAAGTAATGGACCCAGATAAAACGTCATTGTCTTAGGAGCTTGGAATCCTAGTTAAGACATCATCCAACCTGAGGGCATAGCTACCCCGGGATCCAACCCTATCACTGTGAGAGAACCACTAATCAAAACTCTCTCTCCCTGTCACTTCCATTTTCAGATATTGAAGATAATCCACAGTGACTGATTTTGTCAATGAAAAAAATAGGTTCAAACATGGATTAGAACCAGGCGTGTTTTAGAAGTACAAAGTCTCCTGTAAAATGTAGGTAGAGGAGAAGAAAGGAGTTATTTGAACACACGAACATGGACAAGCATAAACTGCATCTGCTAAAAATGCCCTGAAGATATATTTCCAAATTGAGAAGTGTGGGTGGCTTCCTGAGAGCAAACTGCACTGCCTGGCCTGGATTTCTGTTGTTATTGTTCTCATACAATTTTTGCCACAAGATAAAGCTCTGCTCTGCATCACATAGGGCATGATGCTAAATAGGTTTTCCACAGTGACCCATATCAGAGACGTTACAATGATGGCTGTAGTGTCTTCTTGTATTCGTGTTTATCCATGTTCTCTCCTGAGCCCCCTGTCACTTTCATCCTTCCTTTGTGTACATGTGAAACAACACTTTCTGATATTTTACTGGGTTTTTCTTCCTACCACCCTTCTTCACCTTCATCCTTTCCAATTGCCCTAACACTAGGTTGGAGAGAAAGGAGATTATAGGGGGAAGGGGACATCTCATTAAAAGATCTCGTTAAAAGATTTGCTGCTAATTAGTGGTGTCCTCTGCCTGTCTTGGGGTGCTGGTATTTTCATATCCTCTCAAAAGCCCCTGGACCTCGGCCTTGTGAAGGTTTTGTGCCCCAGTGTAGGGGAATGCCAGGGCCAATAAGTGGGAGAGGGTGGGGTGGCAGGCATGGGGAGGGGGGAGTTCTTGTTGTTTTTGTTTGTTTGTTTGTTTTCTGGAGGGGAACCTGGGAAAAGGAAAATTTACATGTAAATAAAGAAAATATCTAATAAAAAAAAAAAGGAAAAAAAAGATATTAAGAAAAGGTAAAAAAAAAAAAAAAAAAGCCCCTGGAATTTTAAACGTAAACAATCTTCACCTGGCAGAATCACACCCCTGCCAGATCGTGAGAGAAATCATAGCTGCTGTGGACAGTCTGAAGCAGCCCCATATCCCACACCTGGATTCAAACAAAAAACATATTCACATAACATAACTGATATTTTTTAAAGAAACCAAAATTCCCCTCTATACTTGTGAATATGAAGCATCCACTATGGATGAATCTATCAAATTAATAATGCATATATACATAGAAAAGTTAGAGTGGCTGCCTTATGCATTTTAAAACATGGTGTTTTAACAGTGCTCTTGTCAGAAATACAATGATCTAAGATGAAAAGCTATAAGAAAAAAATGATTGACGATTCAGAAGGAAGCATATGCATATCTAGGCAGCCAAAAAATACTGGAATTGTATTTATGGTCTAGGAGCTCAGAAGGCAAGTCTGTCCCTGTAATCTCACAGGTTTCTCTTTCCTTTAACTCAACTTTATACAGACAGTAAAGCATATTTGAGGGGGCAGAGAGGCAAAGGTCAAGGTGTTATTTCTGTTTTTTACTTGAAACATCTTTTGTTGTCTAGTTCTCCCATGCTTTTAATTTCTCCTCTCCCCCTCACACTTTGAGGTTCCTGATTTATACACTCTTCCATATTTGGTGAACTGATTCTCAAGCAATTTTTCTCTTGTTAGGAATATATAAGAAACCCCCATACCCACCCCAAAACTAATACTTCCCTCAGCTCCTAGGCTAGAGTGAGTGTCATGACAGCAAGACTGCACTCATGAACTCAAAGTGGCTAAGGTTGCCTCCACAAGGCTTACACATTTTGGCTCAGAGAGGGTCAGGAACCCCTGCCTCTACATGAGGAGCCATTGATAGCTGTTGGTTTCTGGAGGATCGAGAGTCAGATTTTGTTAAGAGAATTGCCCCTGGTAGGTCAACTCCACTCCAGTGGAGACAGCCACTCCCATGATTGTAAAAGCAGTATAAATTGGACTCCAGGGTATTTAAGAATAGAATAGAAAAAGGATGCAAAGTTGGACAGGTGGTGTAAAAGATGGGGGGGGGCATATACCAGAGACCTGGGAAGTGAAAGAATCTCAGGGCTCAATGGGTTTGACCTTAGCCAAAATACCCAACAATGGGAAGAGTCCACCTCCAGTAGATAAACAGGGCATCAAGTGGACAGACTGGGTTACCAACCTACAGTCAAAATTCCTGACCCAGAATAGTTCCTGTCTAAAAGAACTACAGGGACAAAAATGGAGAAGAGACTGAAGGAAGGTCCAATGACCTGCCCAATTTGGGATCCATCTCTTAAGAGCTTGGGCACCAAGGTCTGACACTATTACTGATGCTATGATGTGCTTACAAACAGGAGCCTAGCATGGCTGTCCTCCAAGAGGCCCTACCAGCAGCTGACTGAGACAGATGCAGAGACTTACACCCAACCATTGGACTGAAGTTGGGGAGCCCTATGGTTGAATTAGGGGAAGAATTGAAGAAGCTGAGTGGGAGGGCTATTCCATAGGATGACCAACAGTCTCAACTAAACCAGACCCCAGGGAGCTCCCAGTGACTGAGTCACTAACCAGGCAGCATACACCAGCTGATATGAGACCGCCTGACACATATATAGCCAAGGACTTCCTGATCTAGCCTCAGTGGGAAGATATGTGTCTAATCCTCAAGAGACTTGAGGCCCCAGGGAGGGGGGAGGCCTGGTGGAGGGGGAACACCCTCTTGGAGGCATGGAAGAGGAGAATGTGCTGAGGAACTGTGGAGGGAGTACCAGGATGGGGAGAATGGCTGAAATGTAAATAAATAAAATAATTAAAGATAAAAAACTAAATACTGTACTTTTAAGAGGATATTTATTGAACATATGCCAAACTCTCTTAACTACTTAAAGATCACATTTAATCTTATAAAAAGTACATCATAGATTTTTATGCTCAAATAATTGTTATAATTTTATAGAAAATATGAGGAGGCATGATAAAACTTAACTGAATATGGAATAAAACATTCAACTCTGTTTTTAGAAACAATCTTTTTGCATTTTTTGAGAATTTCATGCATTAATAATGTATTTATATCATTTCACATCACCCTTCCTCCCCAACTCCTCTGTTAACTACCCCGTCCATTCTCTCAAAATTAATTCTTTATGGTTTTACACGTGCACGCGCACACACACACACACACACACACACACACACACCACTGAGTTCATTTAGTGTACCTCACGTGTATAAGTGTCTAAGGCTGACCACTTGGGATTGGATAATCCATGAAGAGGCTTGTTCCTGGAAAAGACATAGTAATCATTAACTACTTGTAGCTCTTGATATAGGGGTGCGGTCTTGGGATATTTCTGCCTTCCATGTTGGAATGTTAACTGTTGTTGTCACTCCCCAGTGGGCACACATACTATGTAACTCCTATGTTCAAGGCTCAAAGAACATTTAGGAAGAGAAGGCAGAAGGACTGAAAGATCTAGAGGACTAGGACATTCCATGTGAAAAGTGTCTTCTACATATGATAGAGACTCATTCTTAGCCTCAACTCCATAATACCTTTCAGTAAAATGTATGTACAAAATGACTCTTGTAAGAAAATATTGGGCTTAGGGGTTGAAGGATGGCTAGGCAGTTGAAAGCACTTAATGCTTTTCCCGCGGACCAGAGTTCAGTTTCCATACCCATATTGAGTGAATTACAACCTTCCATAACTCCAACTCCATAGAGATGTGATATCTCTGGCATCTGTACTCACCTGCAATAATATGCACACACCCACATACATATATTCATATAAACAATCAAAAATCATAAAATCAAAAAAAGGGCAGGGGGAGAAAAAAATCATAAAGTCAAATCTTTACAAATCTTCTAGAAAAGAAAATGTTGGATTTAAATACGGTCATTAAATAATTAATTCTCAGTTGTTTTTGTACTTTGACTTTCGATTACTCTTTCATTATGAGATTGTTACAGTCTGAGTCTAAAATGTCCTCTGGAGTCTCATGTGCTAGCCGATGATGCTTGTGATTGACAAAAGGCTCCGACTTTATATATTCTCAGTGTGAGGATTTGGGAGACAGAAGGTAGAACTGTGTTTGTATCCTAATTATTCTTAACCCATTGTAATTTATAGTTGCCTGTTAAACTGAATTAAAATATTATGCATGGCATAAAATCATGATTAATGGATGGTTAATCATGTGAAGGCAAGTACCACCAAGCCTGAAGACCCATGTGATAGGAGGGACCTGATTCTTACTAGTTTTCCTCTGACCTTCACATGTACACCATAGCGTGTGCATGTGCACACACACACACACACACACACACACACACAGAAATTTATATTAAAATTATGATTAATAATAAACAAAATTATTGACTTCCTTGAATAATAAGAATAACAGATTCTGAAAAATTAAATAGAAAATAACTGTTATAGTAGTAGGGCGCTGGGAGGCCTTTGATAGGTTCTCATATGTCTTAGTAAGGGTTTCTCTTGCCATGACAGAGCACCATGATCATAAACAACTTCACGAAACAGGGATTATTTGAGTTTAAAACTGTCAGGTCATATTCCTGAGTAAAGTCAAGACAGGAACTCCAAGCAGGAACCTGGAGGCTGAACCTGATGACGAAGCCATGGAGGAGTGCTGCCTACTGGATTACTCACCATGGCTTGCTCAGCCTGCTTTCTTATATCATCCAGGATGATCTACCACCCACAGTGTGCTGGGTTCTCCCAGATTATCATCAACTTTAAAAATGCCCTACAGACTTCCTACGAGCCAGTCCTACAGATATACTTTCCCAATTAAGATTCCTTCTCAGATCACCCTAACTTGTGTCAAGTTGACATAAAAATTAGCACACCATGTCTACTGGGTAAGCTCATAGTAGTGGCAATCTGACGTGTATGTCATACTTCCTGTTAGATGAATAGTGTGGCTGCTGATGGTGTGGAGCTTTTCATTTTGAACAAGATATGCAAAGAATACTAATACTTAGCCCTATCCCTTCCACAGGAACTGCTACACTCACTGAATGACCAAATAGGCAGAATACCCTCATAATTAAGAAATCAACAGTAAATAGCATCAGACATTTTTCTAGAGTTTGACCTTGTCTGTTTAAAGATGCTTTGATATAATGGTTATGACACAATTAAAACCTTGACTTAACCTTTCTTCTGTTTACTGACTAGGTTAGGGTTATTGTGCTTTAGTATCTATGAAGAGAATATCAGCATCCTCTTATACAGAGACGCTAAAGAGTACTACCGACACTGATGTCCCAACAGCATCTGCAGTGGCCAATGGACATGTGTCCACATCTGTGCTGCTGGCAGGCATTGCCCAGTGTTTGAGATCCGATTCCGTACTAGACTCTATCAGATAATTCCTTTCTTGTCCACTTTTATTGGAAAGATATATAATGACCTTTGTCACTTCTCAAAATTATCAAGTGCCCTGAGAATGAACAGCAGAGTAGGTTTTGCCTGCAAAGCAAAGCCCAGGGGACCAGTGGGGAAGGAAGCTCTGCAGCACTGGGAGAGATCCTCGTGAAGATGGCCAGGAGGCCTATGAGAAAGGGAGATGAGGTGAGATGGGCTACAGTCTTTCGGCTCAGGAGCAAGTTAATGAAGATGAAGAGAAAGGACAGTCAGGGAATTGTTTGCAGAAGCACCTGCACCTATGTCTGTAGTTCTTGATGCTATTTCATCTCGGAATATACTGCATATGGAAACAGGATCTTGACAAAACCAGCCCATGCAGTAAGTTTTGATCAAGGATCACTGAAATTAGGTTCTACCCTCTTTTAATAATCAAACTCTACATATTTCCAAGAACTACTTTTTCAATGAAAAAGTTTGAAAAAGTAAACACCTCAGTGTACCGCATATGATCAATGCCCAAATTGTCTCTACCTAGTCAGAGGCCAAGTAGAAGTTTCAGAAGTTAGGTGATGGTTTACCCCATGTGTTCTGTATTAGCGATCTCACTTGTGGGTAGAACAAAGCGTGGGCATGTGGGGGAAGGCCCTCCTTCAGTTCTCCTCTTGGAACATCCCTGGCTCTTACTGAGGTGGTAGGGAAACTTTCCTACGTTTCTTCTACTGACTCTTCCCCAATCAAAGCAAAATCTGAGGCGTTGGCATTGACAGTGGTGCCATCTTCCCATCCCTCTGTGCTATAGACCATAGCACATGGTGATGTCACCACACAGAATAAATGAGAAGATGAACAGAACAGACTCCACCGCTTTGTATCTGGAACTGCTAATGACCCAATCTTGTTTTATTCTTTTAAGTTGTATTTATGTATAAGGCTAACGTAAAATAGGAAATTCAGGTGAGTTTGTGTACATGGTGTATTCATTTGGATAAATGACAAGGTGTACTGTTGAAAATAGTCAAACCTGAGATCTCTTCACTTACAACAGAACTCCACAGGGTAGACTTTTTCTTTTAATTTAATTTTTTTTTTTACTTATTCACTTTACACCCCCCTTTCCTGGTTCACCTCTCCCACAGTCTTTCCCCTAGGCCTCTCTCCTTCTCCTCTGAGCAGGTAGGGGCTCCTTGGGCATCCCTCCCACCACAGGGTAGATTTTTAAAAAGAGAAGTTTGGGCCCTAGAAAGGTGGCTGAGTGGTCAAGAACACTTGTTTTCATTTCCTAGGACCAGAGCTGAGTTCCCAGTACCCATACCAGGCAGCTCACAACTGCCTATAACTGCAGCTCCAGTGATCCCAATGCCCTCTTCTGGCCTAGTATGGTACCCACATGCATTTGCACATATACACACACATACCAGAGAGAGACATATAAATTGCAAGAAATGTCTTTAAAAGAGTTTAATTCTCTGTTGTGTAGTACCTAGATGTGAGCTATTCAGCGCTATGGAGCCAGTTAGAAAGCTCTGACATCTATGCAATTTTGGCAAATGGTGTTAGGGATTGGTCTGATGATTCTATATATTCAAATGCTAAATACTGGTCTCCATGATCTGGCTGCCCACAGACAAGTCAATTCCCATGTATACCAGTCTTTGCTGTGTAAACCTTGCTCTCAAATTTAAAACTATTAGTAAAATAAAAGTGGCTGCAGCCTCCATTGGTTGAACTTACCTGTACACTTGAGAGCTTCCAGAGACTGAACCACCAACCAAAGAGCATATACCAGCTAAACTTAGGATCCCCGCACATGCATAGCAGATGTGCAGCTTAGTCTTACATGGGTCTTCCAACAACTGGAGTAGGGGCTGTCCCTGAATCTGTTGCCTGCCTACCTATGTATCCTCATCCCCTATTTGAGCTGCCTTGACTGGTCTCAGTGAGAGAGAATGTGCTTAGTCCATAGTGACTTGATGTGTGTGTGTGTAGGGGGGGAATGGGGGAGTGATATCCAGGTGGCAGGAGGCATTCTCATTTTTCAGAGGAGAAGGGAAGGTTGGGAAGACCACCATGAGAAGATGTGGATCATGAGCACATGATCAAGAGAAGTGGATCCTGAGGACAGGCTAATGGAGCCAAAATAACCAGCATGAGACTCATGCTGCAAGTACTTGGGGAACACAACTGGGGAGTTAACAGTCTAGCATACTGTAATTGTGCTAAAGTCAATTTAAAAAGTCCATAGGACTCTGCTTCGATTATTGGGGGCTGGCTGGTCTTATTAATAACAATAGAGTTTATCAAAATCCATTTACAAAATGGTATATTTGTGTAGTGTGTGTGTATGTACATATGTACGTGTGTGTGTGCACTCTGTCACATCGAAAAAATATATCTGAAAAAAATACAATCACAATTAAATTCAATACAATTAAATACAATTAAATAAATTAAATACAATTAAATTCTGTTTTAACTGCTGCATGAAAAATTTGGATGAAATTTTGGATTATCTTTTAAAATTCTTATGTTTGTTTTGTTTATTTGAGACAAAATCTCAGTATTTTAAAGCTCTGGTTGGCCTTGAAATTCACTACATAGACCAAGCGACCTTCAAACTCACATAGATCTTCCTGCCTCTGATCAATCTTTTATTTTTTTTTTTAACCCTTATTTAAAGTGTATGTCTGTTTGGGTATGTGCACGGAGACTAGGTACGTGTAGGTATCGAAGGAGGCCAGAAGAAGGTGCCAGAAGAAGGTGTCGGATCCTTCTTGAACCCATCGTCGACCTCAACAAGAGGAGTCAAGAGGAGGGAACGCCCCTCCCTCTGGCAGTAATCAAGAAATTATAGAAGCCAAACAGTTTTATGTCACTCCAATAATGGCCCAGGCAGTGTTATTACATGTCCAGATGGAAGTCAGTGTTTAGTAGGAGACCTGGACATAATGCCTTAAACTGTGCAACTCTCCCTAAAGCCACAAACTAGTGTCACTGTCTTGTGGCAGAACATCTGAATCACAGGTACAGTTGGTACTGAAACAATGTCATGTAGGGACATGGCTCAGTTGCTAAAATGCCCACTGTAAAAGAATTTGATCCCCAGAACACATACGCGAGCACACACACACACACACACACACACACACACACACACACACACGTATGCAGTGGAGTGGAGTGATAAGCTTAGCACTTACAGAGGCGAGGGGGAGAAGCAGGTCCCTGGATTTTTCTAGCCTGCCAGCTTAACTTCCTCGGTAGGTTCCAAGGCAGTTAGAGGCTCTAGCACAAAATACAACATGGACAGAAAAGAAATGTCTGAACTGAAATGTTCTCCTCCTTTCTCACTTGTTTTTGTGATGGATTGGGCTGGCAATGAAATTCTTGCAGCCATACTTTCCCTTATTTGGTGCATGGTGAACAATTGAAACTGGATTCAAAGGCATGTCTCATTTTTCTCTCATTTCTTCTGCTCCATTCACTCTCATTCCAATGTGGTAGATGAAACAGAACTCCTGCAGGCCAGGTTTAATCCACATCACGTTTATCCAACTGTTTAAACAACATTGAAACTTTTCCTTAGAGCAAACGTTCTTGTGTTTGTTCTCCTTGAAATGTTTAGGCCCTCTAAGGGATGTTTGTGGCACCCGGAGACGCTTCTCTTCTTCAAGTGGCTGTAATTGTCAGCATGCACACATGACATCAATAGATGCTTCTTATTCCTTGTCATCCACAGTGGCTCTGACCCAGTCTGGGGAACCCTCCACATTCCACATCTATAAATGATAGGTGGTCCTGAATGATTCTCAAGTGTTTCTCATTTCTAAACCTTTACCATCACTTTTATATAAAGAGCAGTGCTTATGCCTGTGGGTTCTTAAGCCCATTGCCTGGGCTCACATCCCAGCTCTCCCACTTACCATCTGGATAACCTTGGGTGAACAACTTACATTTATGAGTCTCAGTGCAGCTCTGTCCTCTGAAAAATGTACCAATGGTTGTCTCTCTGGAACAGAGTAATGGGAGTAAGTGAAACACATGTATGTGTACGCATATGAGACAGAATTAACAAGCATGAGGCTCAAGTAGTACATAGCACATGAAAGCGTCATCTCTTAGTTCATGTTAATTAGGTGCCAGACACTGTGTTAATCTCCAAATATTCATTCCCCACAACCACTGACATGTGATTTTGATTTCTCTTTCCCTAATAAGGAAAATGAAGTCAAGTGACCTAAAATAAGGCCCCAAAACAAAGTAACTGTGTAGCAGCATCTCTACAATTGCCACAGCTCTCAGCAGATGCGTTTCCTTTCGAAGCCACATTTCCATACCATGTAGTTTATGCAAAATTCTATGGAATGGTGGCTGGAGAGATGACTCAGTAAACTGCCTCCTGTTTGCAGCATGACAATCTGATTTGGATCTCCAGAATCCCCATTAAAAAGCCTTGTGTAATGTCCCACATTTATAATCCCAGCACTGAGGAGGTAGAGATAAGCAGCTTCCTAGGCTTGGTTGACCACTCAGACTAGTATACTTGGCAAGCGCAGCCCATTGAGAAATACTAGTTCAAAAAAACTGTAGAGGGCTCCTCAGAAACAACACTTAAGGTTACCCTCGGGCTTTCACATGCACACACCATCTACATTCACACACACACACACACACACACACACACACACACACACACACACCTCATTTAAAAAGAAAGCTCTAAAAAAAAGAAAAAAAGCTCTAAGAAATAGCTATAATTAGCACATCTGAAATATAAGGAACACAGAATCACTTGAGTATGATTGTTTCTGAGTTCATCAGGCCATAACAAGCTTGATGTCCACATGTTTCTTTGGCAATGAGAGATACTGCGGGTTTGGCTCTAGTTCTATAAAACAGCCCAATCCCATAGCCCAACACTTTCCATCAGAACGTTTCCATAGGCACCTGTAGAAGGATGTGATTTGTGTCCATACATTAACCAAGCAATCCAGAACTCAGCACGCTCCAGTTAACTTTTGGCTTTTTATGAGCAGAGTGATATCTTTACTGGCTTCTTTTATTCATCCATTTCACAAACTGGAAGAAGGAGACAAACAGGAGGACAAAAGGACCAGTGATCCTGAGGTAGATGAAAGGGGAAAGAAGAAAACAGTCACACTAGGCCTTCAGCCAGCATTGTATATGAGACAACAGTGAGTGAAATGTAATGGGCTTGAACAGTATTCACCTTCTGAGTTTCTCTTTCTGTGAGTGGGCTCCACATCCTTCCTTACTCAAAATAGTGTACACACACACACACACACACACACACACATTCATACACCAAATAGTGGACGAAGTATGAGCCCATTTTTTGTTGTTGTTTTGATTGTTTTTTCCACTAAGAAACTGAAGCAAATGCAAAATAAATGTCTCTGGTTTCAAACAGTATTCCCTACAATGCTGCTATAATCTGCTCCTCTGGTTACCTTTATTTGAGAGGTATTCACTAGGAGCCAACCACTAGGAGCTAGGCATTGGAGACAGTGGGAGAGGGTAGAGGAAACACAGAGAGAGGTTCTCCTTAAACCTGAGGTGTATAGCATGTGACTTAAGATATGTGCAGGCCTAAGAAAGGAAGGCAGATGGTAAGCTAGTGACAATTATGGAGGTAGTAGGAGGTGGTAGCTTCAGGAGAGGGAAGGGATGGAACCATTCATGGTGACGCATTCCATGAGAGCCTTCACTTGGTTGCTGGAAGGGAGAGCCTTCACTTGGTTGCTGGAAGGGAATGAATGACAAACTCTTTCCTCAAGGTGGTCATAGTACAGGGTCAACATTACACATACCCAACAATGCCTGACATGAACAAGTACCATTTAAATCACCAAACAGAAGCTTATGAGATGCTAAGAAACTAATGAACCTAGGCTAAGAATCAAGTTCTGTTTTCTGACCATACAAGCTTGGAGAAAGAGCTGGCCAGCTCAGATCTGGGGGAAGAGAGGGATTAAGACTGTGCTTGCTTGTGGCTACTGAAAACGTTCTCTAGAATCCTAAAAGTAACAAGGCTTAGGTTACAGGAGCAGGGCTGGCCCACAAATCCGGAGAAGGACCAGACCACTGCATCTGGCCATTGACAACTGCCTGAGCCAACCAGACCTGACTTAGAAGCCTTAACTATGCCTGCCTTCCAGATCCTTTGCTTCATTGCTTAGTGTTCTGGTTTGCTTTGCTGTTACTGTGATGTATATATATCTCATGACCAAAAGCAACCTTGCAGGATGGAATTTGCTTCATCTTACACTTCCAAGTCACAATCCACCTTTGAGGGAAGTCAGGCAGGAACCCAGAGGCAGAAACCATGGAAGAACAGTGTTTGCTTGCTCTCTGACTCATGCTCAGCTACTTTTCTTCTACAGCCCAGGACCACACGACCAAAATGATGTCACCACCATTGGAAGGCCCTCCTCCATCAATCCTTCATCAAGACAATTGCAACCTTTCACAGATATGAACACAGGTCAATTTAATCAAGGCAATTTTCTAGTTGACATTCCTTCTTAATGGGTGACTCAAGGTTGTTGTGTTACATTGGCAAAAAAAAATCTAACCAACACATCTGGCAACCAACATACTCCTCAAATCCCTCATCCCTTTCTACCTGTTTATCTGCTGACAGTGAGCTGCGTCCAGAGTAGTTTTCTAATTCTATGGATCTGCCATATTCCTCCATCCAGGACACACTCACAATTGAATTTCTAGTGGTAGTGGAGGAAGTACCCGAGCACAACAGACTGTTCTGACCTCTTTTGATCATCTTTTGAGGTCAGCACGCAGGAAGCAGTTTCTCGCACCATCTCTCTAGGCTGTCTACATACCATCTGCTCTTTGAAACAGGGCTGGAATCTATTAGCCTTCATCAATCAATCATTCCTTAAGATGAAGAAATTATCTACTGTGAATGGTAACCATTATGTTCTTTCCACTTTTTCCTAATGAAAAATATAAAGCAGTAATTTTTTTTTAACCTCTTCACAAAACCTACCATAATAATGTCTTTCAAACTGGGCAGCCGCTATAGTCACAAAAGTCCTCATCATTGTGACTAGACATGATCACTATTCCCCCAGGCCTTTAAGCTATCAGGTTTCTGTGCATAAGAACATTATTTTAAGATGTACTGAAAACAAGTTTACATTTTATCTAATACACTGGGTCCTCTAAAAATAAAATAGTTTAAATCTTCTGGCCATTTGCTTTCTAAGTTTTTTCTTTCCCCATACCAGGATGAATATTTAAAATAACATTTATTTACAAAATGGTATCTTAGCAACGGTGACACAGCACAAGAGTGTGTTATCTAAAGCAAACCAGTTCTGGCTGTAAACTATATAGACAAAGCAGCCAAGTGTGATTGGTATAGTTCCTGTGAGATACTCGGAGCTTGGGGTGCTACATGAGATTAAAGGGATATTTTTTGAACTTGAGTGATTCATCATTGATGCTTTATTCAAAGAATGGGAAACACTTTCGTTCTTAATTATGAAGCCATAAAAGTTTAGAGTGGAAAGGGAATTTAAAGACTGTCTGGTCCAGACCTGTGATGTTGTAACAGGTTGCAGGAAGGAACAATCATTTACACGCCTCGGAGCACAGAGGTGGTGTGCGTGAGAAATCAGGTTTCCTGACTTTTGTCCAGTTAGTCTAGCAACTGTTTTTCTTATGATAATCATTATGTATGTTTGCAAGTTGGCTGAACACATTTCAAATCTCTGGCATTGAAACAGGGAAACCAAACACCCGCTTCCTACCTCTAGTCTTTATAGACTTTAACTCATGGCTTCAAAGCTCGCATGTGATTTCAAGTAACTAAATCAGTCAGTTCTTTTATATTATTGAATGTTTATTTATAGCTTAGGTAGAGATAAAACTGAGGTCTTGGAAAGTTAAACCATTTGTTCTAAACTTAAGAATTCATTCACTAATCTTACTATATGAGTTAAGGGCTTAAAGGAGAATTAAAATGACAAGTCTGAAGTATTCTAAACACACACACACACACACACACACACACACACACAGTTAAGGCCTACATCAAACATTATTTTGCAGATTATGTAAAAAAAACCAATGGCTTTAAAAGCTATGTAGTATTGATAAGGTAAAAGTTTTCTTTGTATGCCTATACATTTATCATCACTAGTAAGAGCTCTTGTGTCAAAACCATAGCATTTACTATTATTTAAATAATCTCAGTGAATGTCTTTCACAGTTATTATAAATCTTGTGAGGAAAAGTTTACCTTTTTATTAAATAGAACTGCAACATATTGTTTTCCTTAAATTCTACAATGATTACTTTTAGACTGTTTCAAATGATGTACTATTTCAGAACCATAAGCCCAGGTGTTCACTGGTATCCACTAATACTTACTGTGCTCTAATATGGCTAATGTCCCTGATTTGATTGGTCTGTATAGCTGCACAGTTTGTAATTGTGAAACTTCCATCCTGGAGCTGTAACTCTGATAAAAGTATTCTGAGACTGATTAGTCATCTCCTTAGAATGGAAGTGTGAACAGCAGTCAGATAGTTAGGCAAACACTCTGGAGACACTCTGGAATGGGATCAGAGCAGGAGCTGGTCATTTGAAACTTGGGCATGGATTTTGCAAAGTCTACTATCTTCTATTCTCACAGGCAATCATCACAAGCACTTTGCTCCTGACAATGAAGCCCCAACATACCACAATTACTAATTGTCAATGTCTGGAAAAAAAGGGGACACTTGAAGGGAAAAATGAAAATTCCCGTAGGAAATGTTATCTACCAGCTGGCTTTGGTGGTACACACCTGTAACTCCAGAACTCAAGGAACAGAGGCAGGAGGAGCATGACAAGCTGGAAGCCAGCTTAGTATATTTGCTGAATTCCAGTCAGGGCTAAGATAGTGTGGTGCTGTCTCCAAACAAACAATTCTCTAGATGTGGAATCTACATTTAAACACACACACACACACACACACACACACACACACACACACACACACATTCACACACACACTCACACACACACTCACACACACATACATATACACATACACACACTCAAACACTCACACACACACACTCACACATTCACACACACACACACACACTCGCACACACATACATATACACATACACTCACACACTCACACACTCACACACATGCACACACACACACACACAAACAATCAGAAGGACGATTTTATGAAGGAGGAAGTGGACCAGTGAGACATGGAGAGGATGAATCCGGTAGAGGGTAAAGTTAGTATAATACAATGTAATATAATATAGACTTTAATTTTTTAAGGAGCAAAAAATATTCATTGTGGTGTTTTTGCTGAAATCAACTTTGTGGACTTTCAGGACCAAATTAGACAAACAGATATCTAGACCTAGAATCTACATTTAAGTACACACACACACACACACACACACACACACACACACACACACATACACACAAGAATTCAGAAGGAAGATTTTATGTTCCATCATAAAATGACAGCTGCCACCATAGCAGTTGTGAAAACGACTTACTCTCAAATACACATGACTCACCAATGGTGTGCTATGATATTCCAAATGATATCATATGTTCCAAAATATCACATGCTTATCTAAGTTGTCATCATGCAGAATCCAAAAATCTAAACCAAGAATCTACTCTTTTGTTGGTATCTGCCAATCAGAGCAATATCAGATACTTTTCTCCATGGTCTTTATCATACACACACACACACACACACACACACACACACACACACACACACACAATTGTTCAGGGTCACTGCTGTCTCTCTAAGTTAGACATTGTTACTCACTGTATGGGCAAGCAGATGCTATGGTTTCATTAACTTTATATATGGCTGAAGCACTGTCTTTCCTCAGAGACTTCCATTCACAATAAGAGTTCTCGATTTTCACAGCACCCCTTTCTTCAATAGTCTCATTTTTATACCCTATTTACAAATATTCAAAAAAGCTAGCACTGTAGTGGTAACTAGTTAATCTGCTCTAAACTCTCTGGTGTGTGTGTGCCTCCTCTATACCCACCCAAATGTTTTAGACTCACAAATGAAAGACACACACACTCCTACTTAATTTTACTATGCCCTAAGCAGTGCAATGGCTGGGCACTTCCAAACCTCACCACGGCTAACACACTCTCCCTTCTGATATTTCTGAATCATTACTTACTAAATCTATATTTTATCTTTGCTGCTCTGGACCGTGCCAGGCAGCTCTCCTGGGGTCACTTCCCCTTGCACCTTCATTTTGGCTGTCTCATCCTCCTCTACCTTTCCAGTGTGGTCCATCTCCTACGCCCTGGCCATGGTGGAATCTCCTTTCCTGTTTCCTGGGACCCATACCAGGAACCCTCAAAGTCCCACCTCTGTCTCCCTGCCCAGCCGTTGGCTGCTAGTAACTGTATTGACCAGTCAAAAAACAACTGGAGACAGGCTTCCTTTAGTCCTACATGTGGTACACTGCAGTTTTTTGAGTAACATAATTAGCATGAGAACACAAACTGCGACACAGCACTGTTTATCTTCTTATATTACCTTTAAAATTGTATCCTAACTGTACTTTAACAGCAGATGATTGGTGTTCAGCTGGTGGAGTTGTTAACTCTGTACCTCTAGAAGTCTAGATACTGACTTTATAATTGCAGAAAAGCAAAGGAAATTCCATTAGACAGCGACTGCTTTATTTTGTAGACTCGTCTTTCCACCAAGTGCAATTTCCCATCTCATTCTGAAATTGGAATGAGCTACTTATCAGTCCGATGACCAGATCATGGTCTCCAAAGCTCTTTATTATGAAATGTACTTGTTAGATGCTATTATGGGGTACATTTAATAAAAAGGAAAAAAGTACAGAGTAAATAAGATATTATCTTGAAAAACTGATTTTTAATTAAATAACCACAAAGATGGCCTTGGGTACAAACTTATGTCACCAATTAGTTTTTAAGACTAGTTTTCTTGTTTTCTAGTATGTATGTATTGTACATTTAAAATAAAATTTAAAAATAATATAACATGAGAGAGAAACAGTGCTAGCTTTTTTTTGAATATTTGTAAATAGGATATAAAATATGAGCGTATTGAAGAAAGGGATAACATAAAAATTGAAAAAAATCTTAATGTGGAAGCCATTTTTCTGTCATCAGTGTGTGTGTGTGTATGTGTGTGTGTGTGTGTGTGTGTGTGTGTGTGTCTGTCTGTCTGTCTGTCTGACTGTCTGTCTGTGTACATACATCCAAGGATTCCACAGCTTATATGTAGAGGTCAGAGGACAATTTTCAAATGTTGGTTCTTTTCTTCCACCTTGGGACCCAGGAGTCAAACTCATGTCCTTGGGCTTAGAGGCAAGGATCCTCACCAGTGGAGATACCTCACTCTTTTGTGCCCCATTATTGGTTTACATTTTTACATGATAGAGTTTAATTCATAAAATAAAGTTGCTTTGGAATGTCCTGCAATATTTATAAAAGCTGACAGGCTTTGAACTTTCCATTGAATCACAGAAATTATGATGGGAATAAACTGATAAGTATCAGAGTGTGCTTCTAAAAATGATCAAGATAAAAGGTCTCAGTTCTGTTCAACAGTCAACCTGATCACACAAACTCACTTCTTCCACTTACTCTAAAAGTAAATTTAAAAGGCTAGAGAGCTGGCTCAGTCACTGAGAGTACTGGCTAGCCTTCCAGAGGACCTAGGTTCAATTCCCAGCCCCCACATGGCAGCTACAACTGTCTATATTCCAATTCCATCTGACACCCTAACACCAATGGACATAAAGTAAAATTAAATAACTTATTTAAAAAAAAATGAAAGCAAGAAAAGTTACCTCCAACATTGTTTTTTTCTTAGGAAAAAGTAATTATTATATTGATACATTGAATAAAAACACATTTTCATGCCTTTTTGTCTTTGATTCCCGATAACAACTTGATGGTGTTTGTTAAGGTTCTCAACTAGAAATAACCAAGCTGATTGACAATCACTTTCCTCCTGCAAGCTCAGGTTCTCTGCTCCTGCTACCATATATTTGTCTGCATCAGCCTGCCCCATGCCTCTGTGTCCTCCTCCTTGGTGGCTCTTTACTTCATAGTGACTCTGGCTCATACCAGCCATCAGCCACTGTTGCTGCAGGTTGTTCTGTTGCTCTACTGGTATAATTAAACTCCATCAATCACTCCATTACTTCTGGTCTTGGTGAATTAGCTTTATTAGATTTAGAATTGAAAATTTCTAGACTGATTCTTTGTAGGCACAAAGGCACAGAATGTATGGGGAAACTGCAAGAAATTTAGAAAATGTGCCTCTCAGAAGAATTAAGTCAACTTGAATTAAATCCCCTACTAAATGGGGATATTTGCAGCTTAATAAAATCTTGTGGAGTAAAAAGATGAGGGTATATGAAGCAAAACCAATTCAATATGAAACATAAATTAAATCTTGTAATGGTAAAAATAAAACTTGTTAAAACTGCATGGCTAAACAGGAAATCTAAAATAAAATTGTCAAGGCATTATTTTTTGAAGGTTTCCACTCGTCCACTGTTTTTTTCTGAGCCATAACAAACAGGATAGTTTTGGTTGTTGTCCTACACTCTGAGACCCATTTCCTCTGAAAAATATAAAAATAAGTTTTTTATGACCCCTAGCAGACTGAGCAAAACTAAGAATGCAGGTCAGCCAGTTCAGAGCTCTGGTTCCAGGAACTTGGCTTAACTCAGAGCCTCAGGGCTCTGGTTCTTGAGACCAGCCCCTCCTGGCCGAACTACAATGAGGGCCAATGAGGGTGGAACTAGGAATGAAGGTCAACTGGTTCAGGAGGCTCTCCACCCTGCCGATAGGTAGAAGAAGATTACATTCCTCTAGACAATAAATGGGCAGGATGACTTCCTTGTGACCTTGACTCAAGAGAGTGGGTCTCCATAGAATCTTCCACTGCTTTTATGTTATGTATCCTTGGTAACCCCCTCACCCCCCCCCCTTTTGTGGTTTTTCCCTTTAAATACCCCTTACTCTTGGTGCTCTGGGTCGAACTCCACTGGCCTGTTAGACTATGAGTTCAACCCCAGATCTGGCTTCCCCTGAATAAACCTCGTGTGATTGCAGCAAGATCGGTCTCTCGTGAGTTATTGGGTGTTCGTGTTGTCCCGAGACTTGAGTGAGGGTCTCCCCTACTCTGGGGGTCTTTCACCTCTATCATAGCCGAATGCCACTTAGCATGTTAATAGGAATCCAGGCATCATCTTGGCAACAGTCTTAATGAAAACTCAATTTTTAACCACTATGAAATTTCCTTTAGAACGTCCTCATTAATTCAGTCTTAATTCTTTACCTGCTTTCTGCTTTCTAAAATTAAAATGGTCATTCACTACAAAAGCTACTGCAGCTGAGGACCAGAGGGAAAACTGTGATTTTTCTCTTTATTAATTCTCATGGGACTTGTAAAGAATATCAGAGTTCACTTAACTTGGGTCCAACATAAATTTTATATTTATATCCTATTTTGTAAGAATAAACCAGTACTAAAGAGGCTGTTTCAAAAGCAAACATAACTTTACTCACAAAAGATCTTAAAATTTTATTTTCAACCGCACACTTTTATTTAAAAATGTGTCAATGAACTTGGAAAGCTCTACTAAAAAACAAAACAAAACAAAACAAAAAACATTTGATTCAGAACACAGATTGCAGTGTGAAGAAAGTGCAAGGATTTTAAGCTGCAGAGAAGAGTCTGTGGGCTAAAACTGTGTTTAATTCTACTAACAACAAAAATTATGGCCCCTGTAGTGTTTACTCTAAAAACAAACTGGAAGTTGGGAAGCACGGAAACTTTAATAACCTTCCAAGTAAAACAAGACAGTCAATTGATACAGTTGTAGTTGGAGAAAATAAAGCATGCCATCTCTAAAGTTCTCTTTACACTAGAAACAAAACCCAGACAGTGAAAACACTGTCTCTCAGTATGCAGGCTGAGGGTCAGTTGAAGGTGGTTGACTCTAGCATGGTTGGAAAGGCTTCAAAGAAGATGAATCAGGAGATACTATATTCTCTTCTCTGTAAGCACTTGTCCCTCTCTTCCTTCTCCTCCGTCTTCCTCCTCCTTTTCTTTCTTCTTCCTTCCCCTCTTTCTCTTCCTCTTGGCCATCTCCCCTCCTGTACTTCCTTCTTCCTCTGTTTCCCTCTGTTGTTTTTAAACCACTGTATTGACCCCATGTCTAGGTATGCCTAGGATAGAGTTCTTCCAGTCGATACATAAGAACTGTCCATCAACCGCACTGCCAACAATTTAAATCACAACATTAATCTGAGAAAGCATTTGATTTAAATGGTCGTTTATGTCTCATTTAATGAGCTGCATATTGAGAAATGGATTTGGCAGGATAATGCTATTTATAAATGCCTTGCCAATTATTTTGTGTTATATGCTGTATAGTCATCATTGATAAAGCTTCAATTTTAAGGTTTCTTGTGTGAGTGTGTAAGCGTGTGTGGTTCATGAGCACACAGGTGCATGTGGGAATGTGGAGGGCAGACCAGGATGTCCAATGTCCTGTTCTATCCCTCTCTGTGTTATTCTCTTCAGACAGTGTCTCCCACTGAAGCCAGAACTAGGAGAGCAGTCAGCCATGCACAATCTTTGACAAGATTTTCTGCCTGTCATATTACTTCATCTTTATTTTGTTTGTTTGTTTTAAGATAAAGTCTTATGCAACCCAGCAGGCATAGAGCTTGCTTTAAAGCTGTAGATGGCCTTTAATTTCCAAAAACTCTATACAACAAAAATGCTGAGACTAAGTGTATGTATCTCTGCTGGTATGAGTATGCTTGCCCATAGGAAGTGACACTCTTAGGCGGTTGGCCTTGTTGGAGGAGGTGTGTCACTGTGTTTTGAGGTCTCCTAGTGCTTAAGCTCCACCCAGTGCAGAAGAGAGCCTCCTCCAGGCTACCTACAGAATACAGTCTTCTTTTGTTGCCCATGGATCAAGATGCAGAGCTCTTGCCTCCTTCAGCACCATATCTACCTGGATGCTGCTGTGCTTTCTACCATGGTGTGATAATTGACTACACCCCTGAAACTGAAAGCCAGTCCCAATTAAATGTTTTCTTTTATAACCATTGCCTTGGTCATGGTATCTGTCCACAGCAATGGAAACCATAAAGAAGATAACAACTACACTGACATAGGTTGCTCTTCTAAAAAAAAAAAAAAAAAAAAAAAAAAAAGTTGTGAGTCTAGCTATTTTTCTGCAGGGTTGCCTCATCCAGTCTTAGCATGAGGAGAGGTGCCTTGTCTTATTGCAACTTGGTACACCACCTTTGCTTGATATCCCTAGGAGACCTTCCCTTTTCTGAAGGAAAATGGAGAAGGAGAAGTGGATGGGGAGGGGAGAGGGGGGAGGACTGAGAGAAGAGGGAGGGAGGGAAAGGTTGAGATGTAATATATGAGAAAATAAATTAATTTAAAAATACCAAACAATTGTAATAAAGATGCTAAAGTGTAGCTTTCCACAATGGATGGCTTCTGCAGGCGTGTGGGTAGGGAAGGACACAGTTTTCTTTAAAGGGCTAGCCACCAGTGAGTAAATGGGCAACACAAATTGGACTGTTCAGTTTTTCTTCTGTTTCTTTTGGGGGGGGGGGTGTTACAAGGAGGCAGACCTAGAAGGACTGGGAAGTGAATATGATTGGAGAGCATGATGTAAAATTCCAAAATAATCAATAAAAATATTATGTTGGAAAAAATTTTAAACCATATCATTTTTTTCATGATAATGTTTAATGCATTTTAACATATATGAATAGTTTTAATAGTGTTAAATAGAGTTGACAAGACAGTGTTAGTGTTCATGGTAGTTGAAAATATCACATTTGAATAAAGAAAAAGTCTCATCATTTAGGAGATCTGCATGACAATAACTTTTTCTCAAATACAACAATGTCCTTTTGATGACCTGTTTCAAACCAAATACCTACACAGTCAAGATAAAAGAAGTATTTTGAGTGATTTGATACTAATAAATGCTATCTTAGAGATTTTCTTGCTGTCTCATTGTTCGATTTGAAATGTTCTACTGCTTTTTTATTTCCTCCATTTGTTTTTCAAACATAACGTTTTATTACTATTGACTTCTGTCCCCAGCAGGGACCTACTGACACTCTTCATTCCTGCTAGAGAAAGTCTTCAAAACATTCTTCAGTTTGACAAGAAATACTTTCTGCTGATGTTTTATAACTCTTGGCCCATGTCCAGTTTTCTTTGTTGAAGTCACACTGACAATTCTTTGATATTTAGCAGATTTTCTAAATACTTTCTTGCCGCCACTTCTGATGTACTTCTAGTGAAGTCTAACTTTTTGCAAAATGTCTGACTTTTCTTTGATTTCATTCAAGGAATTATCATCTAGGAAAAAACATGATTATAAAATTTGAAAAATTACTCTCTGGCATTAAATAATTGATTGCTAAATCCATATGAAAACACTGCGCACAGACATGTATACTCTGTGAGAGTTTGAATTTTTACTTTCCTCACATATGAAACCCAGGAGCTACAAATGGTGTTTGTGATATAGGAATAACAAGCATTATAAGTATTCTATGCATTCTTTTTGAAACTAATATCAAATTTTCTTTTGTAAGAATTTGAAAAGGTTTTATTTGGATGTTTTATATTTTATAACCTTAATGTTAATCAAAATGGATTTACTAAACAGACTAAATTAGGAAGGAAATAACAAACCTAATGATAAGAAGCAAACAAAGATACTTTGACTTCCTCCTTTCCAATCCCCTAGATCTCCTTCAGTTGTCTTATTGTCTAGCTAAGACTTCTAGTACTATATTGAAGAGATATGGAGAGAGAGAACAGACTTGTCTAGATCCTGATTTCAATGCAATTGCTTTGACTTTCTCTCCATTTTATTTAGTTTAATGGGGTCTACAGAAGTGTTGTAAGTTGAATTTATTTTGTTTAGGTATGTCTCTTGTATCCCTAATCTCTCCATCATAAAGGGGTGTTGGACATTGTCAAAGACCTTTATGCATCTAATTAAATAATTTTGTGGTTTTTGTCTTTCAGTTTTCAGCACACCAGAACCTCCTCTCCCTAACTATAAAGCAGGATTCATTGATAAATCTTTATCTACTCCCTCAATTCTTCTAAATTCTTTCAGAATTTTTGTAACTTTTAAAGATAGCTGGTCAAATAGAATAAATTTTAAAAAATAAAACATTGGTGGCTTGGAGTTGGCTTGATGAGTAAGAGTACTTGTGTAAGCATGAGGACCTGAATTCAAATCCCCAGGGCCCCAGTAAAAATCAGGGCATGGCAGTGCATGCCTACAATGCCAGTGTTGAGGATCATCAACAGATGGAGCTTGGGAGCTCAATTCTCTACCAATATGGAAAAAAGAAAGAAAGAAAGAAAGAAAGAAAGAAAGAAAGAAAGAAAGAAA
>JADRCD010216722.1:3113-31506 GCA_019843815.1 Montemys delectorum
TGTGGGTCACCAACCCCAACAGGGCGGCTCACTTATCTGATATTTACATTATGATTTACAACCATAGAAAATTGCAGTTATGAAGTAGCAAGGAAAATAATGTTATGGTTGGGGGCCAGCACAACGTGAGGAACTCTGTTAAAGAGTTGCAGCATCAGGAAGGCTGAGAACCACTCTAGAGCTTGTGTGTTCTGTTCCGGAGTTGGCCTTAAAGGATCACTGCTGCAGAAATCCAGTCTCGGGTCTGGAAGGGGTGGATGCAGGGCAGGAATACCGATCTCAGTGGAGTCCCTGTCTTCTGGGGTGCTGTTCACTCCTCTGTCCTGCAGCTGGCTTAGATGGTGTCCTCCAGTGCCTTCCGGTATCCACCAAAATCTGCCTTGCAGGGTTGTAGGGTGTGCAAGACACCAAACACCTTGCTTCCCTTCTACCCTCCAGAACAATGGGCACAGTGAGATGGGCCTGGCCCTCACTTGACCCCATAGGTCACAGGATAGGCCACAGATTCACTGACATTGGTCTGTGTATTGGTCTGTCTTTTGGTTTAAGATCTTTTTATTATTATTATTATTATTATTATTATTATTATTATTATTATTATTTATAAAAGAGGTTTCCTAGGAAAATCTTTGCATATTCTCTCGAAACATGAGACAAGCAGGTAACAAAGACCCTCCATCAATGCCTGTAACCACCTGGCTGGAGTGAGCTAGTGGGCATTCTTGATGTAGGCATAGGCAAGGCTCTCTCTAGCTTACCCCAGTCCCTCCTGTACTCAGCCCAGCTCATTTCCTTGTCTATGAGTTCCCATCAGACTCCACAGGTAGACAGCTGGGAGGCCAGTCCCATCCATGGTCCAGGTTTTACCAGTGACATGGCTAGGATAGTCCTAGAGTTCAATCCCTTCTGGGATCATGCTTGACCCCAGGCTCTTCTTCCTCATCTTGCTCCCAGTGTCCATCTGTGGCCTTTATTAATATAAAAACATCCAACCCAGGAAAATGAGTCTACACACTAGTCTCCTTCATGTCCAAACATCTAAATCGATACCGAAATCAGTGACCCTCAGCAGAGGACAAGGGCATCTGGAAAAAGGTTGCTGTGAGTGAGGACCCAAAGACACAGTGAGGATAGTCTGTCTGTCTCTCCCTCCTCTTCCTCCCTGTCTTTCTCTGCTCTACCCCCAACCTCTCCCTCCCCCATCACACACACAATTTATTCCATTCAAAATCTCACTAGCACTCACGGCAAATCACTGATTTAAATTGAATGGAATGGTGGTTAACTCTCCTCTCTCTCTCTCTCTCTCTCTCGCTCTCTCTCTCTCTCTCTCTCTCTCTCTCTCTCTCTCTCTCTCTCTCTCTCTCTCTCTCGCTCTCTCTCTCTCTCAACAAGATCTCATTTCTCCCATACTGGCTCAAACTCCAGGACAGCCAGGGATAGCTTGAGCTGATTCTGTCCACACCTTCTGGGGGCTGAGATCATAGGTATGAGGTAGTGAACCTGGCATATGTGACTGGGGAGTAGAAGCATGCTTCATTAAAGCATTAAGGCAAACACTCCATCCAGCAAGTCTATCCCCAGGCTATCACCACTTATTTAACTGCCCCACTCCTATGTAAAGTGAGAGTAACAGCTCAATTCCCAAACACTGTATTTCTTCCCAGAATTATTATGATTGTGAGATAATTATATTGTCTTTCTAACGTTGGGGATGGAACCTAAGGCCATGCACAGTGCTAAGCGAGTGTTCTACCACTGTGCTATACCCCCAAGTGCAAAGCAGACACTTTGGCATACACTAACACACAAGCCTTAGTGTCAATGAGGGAGGCCAGTAAAAGGGAGAACTGGCGCGCCTGCCCACGGACCTGAATCTTAGCGCTGCTAAAATGACTGAGGTGGGGCTACAGACAAGGCCCAGCGGCTAAGAGCGCTTGTTGCTCTTGCAGGGTTCCCAGATTCAGTTTTGTGTACGCGTACACACACACACACACACACACACACACACACACACACACACACTCACACACAGTAGCTAACAACACTCCAGTTATAAGGGCTCTACTGCCCTCTTTTGGTCTCTACTGTCACTGCATGCATATGGATATGCAGGCAAAACCACCACCCATACACATAAAAGTAAATCTTTATAAATGAGATAAATCTGATACTAATGAAGTTTCTGTCCTGGTGGTGCCGCTTCTGTTCTCTAAACAAGAAGGGGTTGGCACTGCTTTCTGGAGAGCCATCTCAGCAATCTCAGTAAGTATTCTGTGGTTCCACTGTCCTAGAACGTGCTTGGCACTTCCTTCTGGCTTCCTTTAGGGCATGTCTCTGGGACAGTGGTGAGCTAACCTGGAGCTGTAGTTCCTTCCCATCAGATTAACCTAAGACAGATTTAAAGGAGGGTGTCAGGTCCTCTGGAGCAGGAGTGATGTACAGATAGTTGTGAGCTGCCATATGGGTGCTGGGAACTGAACTCGGGTCCTCTGAAAGGGCAGTCAGCACTCTTAACTGCGGAGCTGTCTCTCCAGCCCCTCTAAGACAGATTTTAAGAAGCAAATACATATATGATACACACTGAAGTCTGCTGCACATTGTCCTCCTCAAGTCAGTGATAGTTGGGGGAGACTATGTTGGTTGGTGGTCTCAACTTTTAGGTGTCTCCCAACTCATGGGAAAATTTTCTCCGGGGGAAAGGCTTTCTGTGGTGAACATTTATGGATTACTAGACGCTCGCAGGGCAGTTCAGGAGACAACTTTTCAAAAGCTCTACAGAGTTCAGAAACAGATCGCTGTCCCTTTTGCCTGCTGGGATGAAAGCTGCCATGGTGGAGGATGGGAGACAAAGGAGCAATGTACATCAGAGGATGGAAGGAGCGTTTGGATATGCTGGGAACAAGAGAACAAGTGACAGGTTATCGCTGAGAGAAGACATCTGTAGCCAGGTTTCAGGCAGGCTTGAGATGGAGAAGGAACAGTAAACACTGACAAAATAAAAATGCACTATCCTTCGTGGCTGAGTGTGCAGTTAAAGTATCATGTGTTCTTTTACTTACGGCTATGGTGGTGGAGTTCAGAAGAACTTTACCAAAGATCCCTCAAACACCACTATGGATATTTAAAGACACTTGAACAAACCTAAGGATTATCTACAACTGTACTGAAGGAAGAAGGAACGTCCTCAATCTTTTAGGTTCCTAGTGCCCTCTAGTGGGAGACCAAGGCTATGCCCACTGGTGGAGACCAGAGCCAAGCACCTCATTTGTACTTTGTTGTATAAACCAGGTTTAGACATTAAATGGTTTGCCTCGGGACACCCAGTAAACAACTGGCAAGTCAGACTTCATGTCAAAGTTTTCACGAAGCGATAGTATTTCAAACTGTTTTGGACAATGCAGAAATCATAACACCCATGCTTTGGACTCTGAAGAGGTTTATTAAGTACATAGCCAGAAAGGTACAAAGTTCTGCCAGGCATGGTGATAAACACCTTTAATCCAGACACTTGGGAGGCAGGGACAGATAAATCTCCGAGGTTAAAACCAGCACAGTCTATATGATGAGTTCTGGGGTGGTCAGAACTATGTAGAATGAACCTGTCTCACAAAAATAAACAAACAGGGCTGGTGAGATGGCTCAGCAGGTAAGAGCACTGACTGCTCTTCTGAAGATGAGTTCGGATCCTAGCAACCACATGGTGGCTCACAACCACCCGTAATGAGATCTGACGCCCTCTTCTGGGGTGTCTGAAGACAGCTACAGTGTATTACGCCGGAGGGGGTGGGGCTGAAGCTCAATTCCCAGCAGCCACATGATGGCTCATGGCAATCTGTACAGCTACAGTGTACTCATACACAAAATAAATAAATAAATCTTTAAAAAAAAATAAACAAATTAAAAGTACAAAGCAATGGGGCTGGAGAGATGCTCAGTGATTAAGCATACTGGCTGCTCTTTTAGAGGACCTGGGTTCAGTTTTCAGCACCGACATGACAGCTCACAACTGTCCATAAATTCAGTTCCAGGAGATCTAACTCCCTCTTCTGGCCCCTACAAGCAATGCACACAAGTGGTACAGACATGCACATACATACCACACATGCATACCATTACAAAACCAATGGCAAAGAGAAGATGCAGAGATAGTGAGACATGATCAAATCTAGCAGCAACCCAAGGGAGCGAGCAAACAAGATGCAGTGGTGTGCATCTTTACGGCCGGCACTTAGGAGCCAGGATACAGAGTGAGACCCAGTCTCAAACCTGTCTCTGTCTCTGACACACACACACACACACACACACACACAGAGGCAATATCAGCAAATCAGGATCTTTCCGACACCCAGCAGAACCACAGGAGCAGAGGCGGCAGCCATGCTGCACTTCCTAGTGGGGTTGCAGTTGTAGACAGAGCAGAATGTCTTCTCTTCAGATGAGCATCTGCCTTCTTCTTCCTGTAGGCAGCTTTATATTATGGGATACAAACAATAACCTTGATTGGAAATAATTTACTTTCTAGCCATTCTCAAGGACACAGGCAATGCTCATTTTAAGAGCTAACTATATGGCCAGGCATAGTGGTGCAGGCCTTTAACCCCAGCACTTGGGAGGCAGAGGCAAGCGGATTTCTGAGTTTGAGGCCAGCCTGGTCTACAAAGTTAGTTCCAGGACAGCCAGGGATATACAGAGAAGCCCTGTCTCGAAAAAAACAAAACAAAACAAACAAAAAACCAGGCTAATCCTACAGGGGTGGTGTATATGCACATGTGAGTGAGGTGCCTGAGGAAGCCAGAGATGTTGGATGCCTTGGAGCAAGAGTTCCAGGCAGTTGTAAGCCCTGAGTCCCGGGAACTGAACATAGGCCCTGGAGAAGAGCAGCAAGAGCTCCTGAGAGCTGAGCCACCTCGCCACCTCCCCAGCCCAGCACAATAACTACTCTTAGGTGCTTGCTGCTTCCTGCCCTCCTTGCTACACGTTAGGGGCCAGCTCTGCTAGGACAGGTAGAGGAAACAAGAGAGGGCCTCCCCACTCCCAGAGTCCCACCTAAGCCTAAAGAGTACATGACAAGTTATCAACGTAACGTGCATCCCACACCACCACAGGGGCATGCAGGGTTTGCGAGAACTAAAGACTGCCAATTAGGGCAGGAGAAGTTTACAGCCTCTACAACTCAAAATGCTTTGCTTACTGCCCACTAATAATTTCTTTTCCCCAAAGGTTGAAGGGTAAAGCCCCAGGTTAAGGTGAGGTCAGACAATGCCATAGGTCACATATCATTTCCTGTCTTCCATGACAAGGTCATGTTAGCCTGAAAGACATCTTTTTACAAGCTGTGCCCTAAACCTAAAACAAGTAGTTGCTCTGCTGACATGTTCTCTGTGCGGTTTTTTGTTCTTGTTGTTTGAGACAGGATTTCTCTCTGAAACTCTGGTGTCCTGGAACTCTGTCCATTCACCAGGCTGGCCTTCAACTCACAAAGATCAGCTTACCTCTGCCTCCTGGGTGCTGGGATTAAAGGCACGCACCACCACGACCCAGCTAAAAAGAATTTTTAATTATGTGCAAGTGTTATTGATGCCAGAGGCACTGGATCCTAGGAGCTGGAGTAACAGTGAGGAGAGTCACCTTACACAGGGGCTGAGACCCAAACACAGGCCTCTGAAGGGAAGTATGTGCACTGTTAACCACTGAGCCATCTCTTTACCCTCCACTTTTCCCCTCTCAATACCACCACAATTTCTTCTCTCTCTAGTTATCGTTGGTCTCCCATGTAGCCCACACCAGCCTTCAACTTTCAAATCCTCCTATCTCTGCTTCCCAAGTGCTCCCTAAGGTTAAGGGTGCACACCAGGTGTGGACATAGGTTTTTATTCACCTTTTTTTAAAAGTTATTTTTGAGACAATTTTACTACATAGCCCTCATTGGCCTGGCACTCAGAAGTCTGCCTGCTTCTGCTTCCCAATAGCTAAACTAAATGCATGCACCACCACCCCTGGCTGAAACTCCTAGTTCTGATGTCCCAGCAGCTGGCTCTCTCCTTTTGCCCCCTCCATACCCATTCCTAAATTGGCTGTGTTCTCCACTGTATCTTTCCCCAAACTCAATCACATTTTGCTATTTGTCTCAAACATACTAAGCTAAGTCACTGACTGCAATTCTTGGTGCCATGGACACATATCTGATGTCTTAACAGCTTTAACACCCCAAGGATAACTGACACCAGGTCGGTCTCTCCAGGCCATCAGCTTGGGAATGACAGCATTCCCAGCTCCTGCCTTTCGAGGTCTCACTGTGGTCCATTTCTATAGTATGTGTCTGCAGAGCAAACGTGTCCGCCAAGTCCCTTTCGTGGATCACCGGTGTCTTTGGGACAGATTCACATCCTAGCCTGGCGTGCTACCTTCTGCCCGCTCAGCACTCCTGCCCCCTTGCTCCATCCTCACACATCTTTAACAAACAAGTGTTCTTACCTTCGTGACTCTCCCACTACTGCTTCCTTGGTCAACGCCACGTTCATCTTTCATCCTAGTTACGTCCTTAAATGGCAGCTAACTTGAAAGCAGCTTCCACAGTCACTGTTGGTTTCCCATTATGTTTAGTATTTACTGGATAAATATATTTTGAATACAACTAATCATGAATACGGAGCTGAGAACATGACAGTTAAAATTATCCCCATATTCTCAAACTACAGTACCATTAAAATTTCCTCTTTTTATGCATTCATGGGTTGTGTTTTGCAGATCTGAGGGGTGGGGGTAGGGAGATGGGAAGGGACACTGACTTAGAATCTAACAAGTTTTGCAAACCTGGTACTAGACTCGGCTTACTTTCCTTCTAGCATCACAAACATGAATCTCCAACCTTTGTCACCGGCAGCTTAGGTGGAGCAGAGTGTAAACCTCAGTAAACAAAATGGTAGGGAAAACTGAAATCACATTACAAAGTTACTTAAAAAGCCGGGGATGGTGGTACACACCTGTAATCCCAGGACCTGAGGCTGAGGCATGAGCATCACAAGTTACGTAATTAGGCAATAAAAAATTAAGTAAGATTAGTCTAGGCTACAATAAGCAGACCTCTCTACCCCAAAACAAAACAAAACCAAAAGCACCTTGAAGAGGTCACAAACTATGAAAAGGCTGTCCAGAAGACAGCAGCTGAGCTGCTGACAGCCTCCGGCATCCCATTTAAAGGGCCAGCCCCATCGTGTCTGGGAACCTGTCGCACCATCCCAGGGCTCACGCAGGTGGAGCTGCACACACTGAGAGGATGGTCTGTGAACAGTGCCTCAGGGTGTGCCACACACAGCCATGTCTATCAATCCCATGGCAGCCCATCCCCACCAAAGGCTGCGGAACCGATCTTAGGCCTAGCTAGGTGAATGCCCTCTTGAACAGCATGTGCACTATCAAGCTAGCCCTCCAAAGAACAAAATCTGAGGACCATGGAATGAAGGCTCTGAGATTCAATATAAAATATTTACACCAGATGGGGTGGCACATACCTTTCAGCACTTGAGAGAGACAGAGGCAGGCAGATCTCTGAATTGGAGGCTAGATACATATCAAGTTCCAGGCCAACAAAGGCTATACAGTGAAACCTTGCCTAAAAACAAACAAACACACTAGTTATAAAGAGCTTCCATACATTTCATTAATTTTCCGAGAACTCTACTCTACCAGGGTTCACAAGTCCCTGCTGGACACTCTAGCAGATGCTGGGAACACACATGATCAGTATGTTTCATGACAAACACTTTGTACTAATCCATTTTTAATATTACTCTGCAGATGTTTCATTTCTTTCAGAAGTGGGAAGCAGAAATGAACACAATTACTCTAACAGGCAACTTGGGGGAAAGTTGCCACTGACTTTAATCACTTCCCCAAATCATGCCAAAGATAACAGAAAATAGGTTAGCCATACATAAACAAAATTACCTACTTCCAATAATGACAACACACAATTAAATAAATGAAAACTGTTTAATCACCCAAAAACACAATAAAAAGGCATTAGAAGCATTACATAGTGCAAACACCCAGGTACAGGGCTATTAACTTAGTGGCACTGTAAAAAGGTACACAAGGACACACAGAAACATTTCCCTCTGGCCTCTTTAGTAAGCTGCTTCTTCTCAGTTTATTACCCCTCATTTGCTACTGCACTGGCAAGTACCAGACTGGGAATGTCATGAAACTGCCTCTCTACACACCAGCAGAGCATCTTATGCCACCTACTCAAGTGTATACAGAACAAATTCCTATACAGCAAGACCACAGCAAGAAGTTCCATCAGGATAGAATGTGCTGTCTAAATTTGCATGTGCTTCTCAAAGTATCTGGAGACAACTTCCCTAATCAAGAGCCTGTCTAGTATCAAGGAAAGGACAGGCAGGTGGCAGAAACTCAGAGCAAGCAACACAGGACAAACTGAGTAGGCAGTAAGGACAACTGCACTCTCTTCCAGAACAAAGGATTCTCAATGTAAACCTCAGAGCATAGTTGACCAAGACTACTAGCTTTCTCCATCTTCAAGGCAGTCAGAGTTTTTAAGAGTTGCTCCTCCATAGTCTCCACACCAAACTGAGGTAGAAATGGGTAGGTGTGTGTGTTGGCTTTACAGGTGAGAAAAACTGTAGCTTACAACTTACAGAGTAGAACACAAGCTGCTGGCCGAGAAGGCCAAGAGCACTGCCTTTCCTTCTGTTTTCTCTTAAGGGGGCGGTTCTTACTGAAAGGGAAGTGAAAACTATGGGCAGGAAGAGGGGGAAGGTTGACCTCAAATTCCTTAGTGCTCAAACAAACCAACACTCCCACAAAGGGAGCCAGATGACAGCTGTGCCCTCACAGCTTCCCTCCTTTCTGACAGAGCTCATGGTCCACTCTGTAACCACAGCACTGCTCCAGAGAGGCTGAAGAAGGGCCCTACATAAGTACACTGTACTTCTAAACACCCAGAGTGACAGATGGCCTCTGGCATAAAAGCAATGTACAAATGCTGCTAACTCAGAAATAGGAGAACATAAAAGCAACGGGGAGAGAAGGAGAACAAAAGGAAATGTCTACACACGTCAAAGTCAAAGTACTTGCTCATTAAAAATAGAAAGCGCCATTGGGTAACAAATTAAATGCTAGTATTGGCCCTCAGTAAATCATCTGCCAAGCTCTAAAACCACTGATTGAACTGCACGCCCTCTTAGCCTAAGACACGGAGTTCTACTGTGCTGCTCCTAGATGGGACTGCTATGCAGAGACACATAAACAGGACCACAGATGAGATCATTTTCCCTAACATCAATTGCATGGGCGTGGTGGCAGATCTCTCTGAGTTTGGGGACAGCCTAGTCATAAAGCAAATTCTAGGTCAACCAAATAGCGAGACTCTGTCTCTGAAAACAACCCCCCCCCCAAAAAAAAACCAAAACAAAACTAAGACTATCAAGGTAAGACCAGAAATAATTTACAATAAAAGTTTTACAATAAAAAAAATTTTAAAAATTAAAAAAAAAGTTTTACAATGCTACATTTACCAATAATGGCATTATTTGGGATTGCACATTACATCAAAAGATTTCAAAATGTCTACAAGACAGTCTTTCACAAGAGGGGAGAGCTGGCAGCTCCTCTAAAGAAGGCATATAGTATCTGCAAACCATGAAGAATTGTCAACAGGAAAACCCAAGCTAGGTCTAGGGAGTCACTTTAACCAACCATATGTCTTGGATACTCATTAACAGCTTAGCCTTAGAGGGCTCAACAGCTCCTCCCATAAACTTAACTGCAACTATCTACTCAGAAATCTAAGGAACCTGGTGACATAAGCTCACCGTTCCCTATGGCAGTGCAAAACTCCACCCACCTGTAAACATTGTACACTTTACTTTTGGCACAGAGGACAGCTTCCAGGTTTCTTTATCTTTGAAGTGCAGGTTCTAAACAGCTAGTTCTTTATCTTAAGACATTTTTAGAAAAGGTAGCATCAATCTAGATAGTGTGCACGTGCATGCATAGTAAGAGGCATCAAAAAATAGTATTCTTTAGACTGAATCAATGATTTGGGCTAAAGGGAATATTAACAGTCACAGTATCTAAAGCCATGGAGGTTCACAGAATATCATGGAAACAGAACAAAACAGCCAAACGGCTGTCCAAGTGAACAAGTTACATTAGCGAACTAGAAATGTTCCCCAATTTCTCAATCAACTTTTCAAAGGCCTCAACATTACATTGAACTGACACTCAAAGGTTACAAATAACCCTGGCTTTCAGAATAAATTCTTTCAAACCACGAAAAGTATTACATACATCTAAATATACATAAATAATGAATACATATCCACACAATCCCAAATGCTTGGCGGTACAATGTTTTATATTTTATAATACAATTTTGTGGCAGGTAAGAAGCCAGTCTGGGCGCTCTAATCTACCAGTTCCGGCCCTCAATCATAAATCTACTCCATCCTAGATGGGCTAGGGAGGCAGGAACGCCTGTGTGAAGCCTTGCTCTGAATTTCTCATCTGACACAGTAGTAAACCGAAGCACATCACGACCATGAAGCCCCTTGTGGGGAACGCACTAACACTGAGACCCTAACAATCCATCTCTGTTCTGCACTTTGGTCCAAGATAGCATAACAAAAACTAATTTAAATGAAAAGCAAAATAAGGAATTTAGTCATTACATGCTTAGAATTCCACCAGTCAAAGGGCAAAAGCATGAAGGTCACTGCAAAGCTGAGACCAGCCTGAGATATAGGTTAAGGCCCAGGCCAGTCATGGCGATACAGCAAGACTCTGCCCTAAAAGATTAAGAGAAGCATTAGAATGAAACTGATATACTATATAATGTACCTTATTTTGAATGTAGTGTTTGGAATTAAACATCTTTTTGTTTTGTTTTGTTTTGTTCTTTCAAGACAGGGTTTCTCTGTGTTCCAGGACAACCTGGCTCTGTAGATCACTCCGTAGACCAGGCTGGCCTTCCAGGTGCTGGGATTAAAGGCGTGCACCACCACAGCCCGGCAGAATTGACCATCTTAGTGACCCAACTCCACCCAGGAGGTCTATGTCTAGGAAATGACTAGAGTCCAGGCTAGACATATCATACCTACCCTCGAGCAGGGACTGTGACTGATGTAGACATATCATACCTACCCTCGAGCAGGGACTGTGACTGATGTAGACATATCATGCCTACTCTCGAGCAGGGACTGTGACTGATGGCAGGATTGCCTCTAAGCTACTTTTTCTCACTGCCATGGAGATGTGGATATACAAGTCTGTTATGGGTCCCTCAGAAACTGCACAGGAAGCCCAACAGGAGCTGCAGGATTTTCAGTACAAGCCTAATACTGGCTCTACAGCACTGTAACTGGTAATTCTACAATTAAAACGAACTTGAAGGAAAGAGCAGCAGGCAAGTTAATGCTGGAGCCAAGTGTTCTGCTCACAGAGACAGAGATTAAGGAGAGGCCAATAAAGAGAAGGATGGGCAAGATAAAACCCCGCCCCAATTAAGCTTCCAACTTATGAAAGGAAAAGGCCTAAGGAGTTCTCTGCTCCTAAGGCAACAGCACATGAACCCTGCTGGGAGTGTATCAAGGTCAGGCTCCAGCCCAACAAGGTAGCAGAGCTTGGCAATGTCATCTGGCTTTAGGTTCATGAAGGGTACATGAGTAAAGGTCTGTGGAATCTCCCTCCACAGTTAAGAAATTACCAAAAGTCACACAACTGGTTGCAGGGAGTTTCTGCATGAAGCCCCAAGATGCCACTGCGCGAAGCTGTGAAAGTGAAGCCCAAGTTGCCCTGGAGCCTGTGAATATTAGAGGCCTCAGGAATATTAGAGGCATCAGATCAGTGTTATCTGCCAGGGAGAGCTGCAGACAAGAAATGGAATCAGATAAAGTATGTTGCAGTCAACAATTCCAAAAGGGTAGCTTCTAAACCTTGTGACACCAGACATGGAGTTACAGGACTTGTAATTTGCCCTGCTGGGTTTCAGTCTAGCTTTGGTCTACTCTTTTCTCACTGATCCTGAAATATAACTTTTTGGAATACTAATGTACATTCTATATCACTGTATGTTAGAAATGTATAATTTGCTTTTTCAGGGGGTTACAATTATGAGACTGCCTCACACTCTGACTTGACTTTTAAATTATGTCAAGAGTAAAAAAAAAGACTATGAGCAGTTTTGAGGTTAAGCTAAATACATTTTGCATTGTAATATGGCCACAGTGACAAGGGAGCCTCCAGTGACTAGGGAGTGGAATGTGATGGTTTACATGAGAGTATAAACCATAGGTTCATAAGTTTGAATACTTAGCCTCCAGTTGGTGGAAATGGTAGACCAAGTACAACACTGAGGGGCAGGCCCTTTGTTTTCCAGGGCTCTTTCTCTGCATTCTACTTACAGTTCAAGATGTGAGCTTTCAGGTGTCCCTGACATCATGGATTCCAACCCTCTCAAAGACAAACCCATTAAATGCTTCCTTTTATATTTTGCATCGGTGTTTTGTCACAGCAGGAACATAATGACATAACAGGACTGGACACCATGCATCTCCCCCTTTCTAACAGCAGGAGCTATAGGAAAAGCCAAGACAGCTAGATTCACCTCAAGTTCAATAGTTGTAGGGACTCGGTCTTTAAAGTGATGTACTCATAACCCTGGAGGAATATCAAGATGGCCCCTATGGGTTCAGTGGACACAGAACAGGTCTAAAGGATTCAGCTTGAAAATCTTCAGTTCGTATACTAGTATTGTACTAAATTGATGTGGTCTAAAATGACTAAGCAGAACTGAAGAGATCAATTTGCTTCCCTCCCTTTCACAGCTGCTACATTCCTTCTCTCCACTTGTCCAAGCCAGATCATAGGCCACTGCCTTAGAATGTGAACAACTCCAGAGCACAAAACACAAAACACCTAGTCAGCTTCTGAGAGACAAATGCAAAGGGTTGGCTACAGAGTCTGTACCTTTTCTTTTTAGAACTGCTAACTAATAAGGCTGTGAAGAGATGTATTTGATCTAAAACTCAAGAGATTTCAGACGGACATTGTGGGACAGCCAGCCTATAAGCAGTACTTATCAGTCTATAAGTACACAGGTGGTAGAGACCGAGATCAGGAATTTAAGGTCATCCTTGGCTACACAATAAGCAACTGATCAGATCTGTCCTCTTCAGTGTTAGCCCTAGTATTTTTTTTAATAACTGCTTTAGATTTTGATGCCTTAGGCACATTACATAACACTAGGATAGAGAATAAATAAACCCAACTAATGTATTATTCTTGCAATAATTTGGAAGTGAATAAAAGAATGCATTGCTACGTTTGTATTGGTATTATTCCCTCCTGGGTTTATGATTTGGAAGGAGAACAAAGTATCTTCTCATTAATGGAACCCTCAAAACTCATCTAAAATTCCTTATTTGCTTATACAAATAAACACATGCAATGGGTCACATTTACAAAAGATGCTCAATACTGATCCTTTAAGACTAAGGTCTCATTATATGGCCCAGACTGGCATCAAAATTGGTGATCTTCTGCCCCTGCCCCTAAGAATACTGATTTTTGATAAATGACCTGGTCCTCCTAGTATTTCTCTGCAACTGACTCAACTATGCTATAAAAACTTTAATAACCAACTGAATCTCTTTCTTACAAGCAGGACATGAGGCCCCAGACTTCTTCAGTCTCCTAGCACAGTGGAAACATGTCGTCAAATGGCTCGTCTTCCCATGAATAATGTTCCCATCCCGAGGCCTTCTTTCACATAAGCTACACGGCTTCAAGACATTCTGGAAATCTTCCATACTTTCTGTTTCCGTTTTCTGCTCAGAAAAAATATCTGTTTGTTCTCTCGTGCTTGAGGTGGTCTCTTGGCTTTCAGAACTATGAGCCAAATCCAAAAATTCCACTGAGTTGCAAGGGTCGAACCTGGGCTTTTCCTCCTTTAAATACCCATCTTTAGGCCTAACAACAGGAGCTGAAATGGTTCTCCTACAATCAGGAACATCGATTCCTTCATTGTCCTTCTTTTCAGGTATGGCAGTGATATTAGATGTAGAGAGAGAATGAGTTAATTTAGAACAATCCGAATACCAATCCTTCCTCAAGGCCCAGCAACGAAAACAGTACCTCTTGCTTGGAGAATTAAACTTCTTGCATTCCGTACACTGCCACTCATCCTACAAGAGGAGGTTAAGTGAGGTCAATTAAAACTATAGTAAAGAAGATGCTGAGACAAATGTGTGTTCACTACACCCACAATAACAAAATCAAAATAATAATTTTAAAAGATGGACCAAATTTGCACTTCACTGTATCAAAACATCCCATACCAGTGGTCCAACATTTCATAGTTACAAAGAAAAAAATCTTTGCAAGAACAGCCTATATGCTCTTAACCACTGGGCAGAGGCTAAGAGCTCTTCCAGAGGTCCTGAGTTCAATTCCCAGCAACCACTTGGTGGCTCACAACCATCTGTAATGCAATTTGATATGCTCTTCTGTCATATAAGTGTACATAGAGATAGAACACTCACATACAATCAATCAATAAACAGACCAAACAGGTTAAAAAAAAAAAAAAAAGACGACACTATAGCTTAATGAAATATAAATGCCTTGCTTACTTACAAGGTAGTTATCTGGAATTGCCTAGTTTTGACAGAATCAATGATTTGGTAGCTCGCAGACTATATTTCTTTCAGGATGTGGTAGTCTGAATGACTATCCCCTCCAAGTCTCTAACATTTGAATACTAAGTCCCCAGTTGGTGAATAATTAGGAGTCCTGGCCTGTGTTAGTTTGAGCAAAGTGAGAATGGACCCCAAAGGTTCAGAGATTTGAATGTCTGGTTACTAGGAAGTGGCACTATTTGAAAGAATTAGGAGGTGTAGCCTTGTTGGAGGAAGTATGTCACTGTAGGTGGGCTTTGAGTTTTCAAGAGCCCAAGCCAGGTCCAGTGGCCCTCTCTTCCTACTGCCTGAGGATCTAGATATAAAACTCTCAATTAATTTTCCAGCACCAAATCTACCTGCATGCAACCCTGTTTCCTGCCGTGTTGAGAATGGACAAAACCTCTGAAACTATAAGCAAGCCCCAATTAAATGTTTTGTTTTTGTTTTTGTTTTTTTGATAAGAGTTGTCTTGGTAAGTTCAAGGTCAGCCTGGTCTACAGAGTGAGTTCCAGGACAGCCAAGGTTGTCTCAAAAAAAGAAAGGGGGGAAAAAAAGAGCTGTCTTAGTCATGGTGTCTCTTCAGAGCAATAGAACACTGACTAAGACATGTCCTTATTGGAAGAGGTATAACTGGGGGCCAGCCTGAGGTTTCAAAAGCCTCCCTCCCTGTCTCCCCAGTGAGCTCTGCTTCTTGCTTACAGTTTACTTTGTGAGAAAGCCACTGTGCCCTCATTCTGCTATCACAGGCTCTAACCATCTAGAACTGTAGATGTAATTAAATGGTTTCTTTCTAAGTTGCCTTGGTCTTCATGTTTTATAAGAATAATAGAAAAATAGCGGATGCACAGAACACAGACCAAGCACTGCAAGTGCAGAGGTCATAACTCAACTGTCTAGAATGACAGGCAAGAAAGAGACATAGAGCATTTTTAAAACTACAACATTCAGCAGTTTAGGACCCTTCAATCTTGTCTGAAATACTATATAAACACTCAAAAGACCATTATAATAATTTGGAACTCATAATTGATAGTTTGCTAGTTTAATTGCCATGGCTTTTTTATAGTACATAATGGGGCTTATTAAGTCTAACGGCATCTTTTTGATGGCATACTGTCTATTTGCTTAATAGCTTCTCTGTGCCCAAATACCAAAGAAGTCTGGTTAAGATAAGAACATTTATCTAGCTATTTGTATCATGAGCAAGAACATTTATCAGACCAATTGTGGTCCACTTATCTTTGCAAAGAATTACCAGAATAGTCAACAGCAGTAGGGATGGACAGAGGGTGAGAATCAACACCAGGGACAACCTAAAGTTCTATCCTAAGCAGCAAAGTAAAATAACCTTTTCATTGAACTCCTATCATCTGTTTCCACAGTTAGTAATCTACAGAGGAAACTTGATTTAAAAAAAGATGAGAAAAGTAAACCTCAAAGTACACACTTGGGTTGGGATTTGTCACTTGTCTTCTTTAACCCTCCACTGATATTAACTGTATGGAAACTAAGCTTGTTTCACCTGCAGTGGGTTTTTGTTGTTGTTGTTGTTGCTGTTGTTCGGTATTTCTACAGGATCTCTCTGTGTAGCTCTGAAGATCACAGAACTTGCTCTGTAGAACAGGCTGACCTAGGACTCCGAGTTGTCCCTGAGTCTGCTTCCTGAGTATACCATATTTTGCATCTCATTTGAATCTTTTAACAGATGCTGGTAAATTGTTTTTCTACATTAACTTAAGATCTGTCCTTAGATAAGAAAGCTGTTCAAGTAGGAAAGTACCGAAGGCCTACTGTAAACTCTGCATGCATCCATCCTGCTGGATAACCAAATGATCTGGGGTGTCATTACACTGTGGCTATTTGCATAGGTGTGCTTGTGTGTATATTGTGGGTCCAAGGATCAAACTCAAGCGGTTGGGTTAAGGTTTGGCAGCAAGCACCTCTGCCTACTGAGCCACGGGGTCACAGCAGGCTCGTGGGGGTCAGAGGGGAACTTCAGGTATGGTTTTTCACCTTCTGCACCGTTTGAGACAAGGTCCCTGTCATTCGCTACTGCATGTGCCAGGCTAGGCTAGTTGGCCTGTAAGCCTCCAGGAATATTTCTGTCTCCACCTTCTTTATTGCTACAGGAGCACCAGGATTACAGGCATGTACTCCCAAGCCTGCTCTCCATGGGTTCTGGGACGCAGAAAAAGTTCCTCATGCTTCACACGAAGTGTTTCCCTATCAAACCAGCCCCCGTGCCTTGTCCAGAGCTTTGTTAACAGGAACAGAAATATAAATCATCTTTTTCCAAAGTAGAAAAAATATTAGCCAGGCGGTGGTGGCGCACGCCTTTAATCCCAGCACTTGGGAGGCAGAGGCAGGTGGATTTCTGAGTTCGAGGCCAGCCTGGTCTACAGAGTGAGTCCAGGATAGCTAGGACTACACAGAGAAACCCTGTCTCCAAAAACCAAAAATAAAAATAAATTAATTTAAAAAAATTAGCTCAAATTATTCTTTTATCTTCTCAAATTCCAATTAAAAACTAATGAAGAAGATGAAAGAACCTAACATACCTTAGTAACTAGGAAAAGCAGACAGAAACAGGAAAAAATGACATTCTGCGATGTGCAGGAACTAAGATTCAGCTAAAAATTGGCCACAGCAAAACAGCTTTTACCTCAGAAGTAACTTCCACATCAGTATCATCACTTAAGGACTTGGAGTCCTCAAGATCGTCGTCTTTTCCCACGTCAGCCATCTGTGAAGGAAAAGAGACCTCTTTAGAAATGCTAACCTGCTTTACGAGAGACTATCTGAAAGCACAAGTGATGAATAGCTTCAATGTAAAACTCACTCCATCCCACATCACCACCACTTAAAAAGGAGAGAATATAAATGTGAGACCTTGATCCTATAGACATATGGCTGACATTTTAGCAGCACAAATGACCAAAAAGCAGCCACAGGGTTACCAAATACCTCTATACTCACAAAAAGGTGTCCAAATTCATAGCTCCAAAAAATAAATGCCAGGAGTATAAAAGCAGCAGTTCCTGTGCAGGAGATTTTAATCTTGTGCACGGCGGCCACAGGGATGAAAGAGAGCGCTTTAAAGCTTTACTTTTCACATTCAGGAAGAAAGCTGCCTTACAAAAGCCTGCCCACAGCCCAAGAATCAGAGCTATGTGTGCTAGTGGTCTAATGGTGGGGTCCTGCCTAAAAAGAAGGAAAGAAGAGAGTGGAGAGGACAGAGGAGGAGAGAGAAAGGGAGGGGAGGCAGGGGAGAGACGGGAGGGAAAGGGAGGGGAAGTGAGGGAAAAAAGAATGAAACATAGATGGTCTAGACTAACATTTTGTAGGTGAAGGCAAGAAACTGCCTACTTAATCTACAAATTGGGTTCCAGATCAAATAGAGATACAGAACATTCCTCTTAAGAAATAATTAACTAGGCATGGTAGCACAAGCCTGCAATCTATGTACTAAAGAAGCAAAGGCAAACCACTTTGGAAATCAATTTGGCAGTTCCTCAGAAAATTGGACATAGTACTACTTGAGGTCACAGCTATACCATTCCAGAAGATGCTCCAGCATGTAATAAGGACACGTGCTCCACTATGTTCATAGCAGCCATATTTATAATAGCCAGGAGCTGGAAAAAACCCAGATGTCCCTCAACAGAGGAATGGATACAGAAAATGTGGTACATCTACACAATGGAGTACTACTCAGCTATTTAAAATGATGAATTCATGAAATTCTTAGGCAAATGGATGGAACTAGAAAATATCATCCTGAGTGAGGTAACTCAATCGCAAAAGAACACACATGGTATGCACTCACTGATAAGTGGATATTAGCCCAAAAGCTCCAAATAACCAAGATACAATTCACAGACTATATGAAGCTCAAGAAGAAGGAAAAACAAAGTGTGGATGCTTCAGTCCTTCTTAGAAGGAGAACAAAATACTCATGGGAGGAAATATGGAGTTAAAGTGTAGAGCAGAGACTAAAGGAAAGGCCACCCAGAGAGTACAGGGTCCCCAACAGAGGAGTTAGAGAAAGGACCAAAGGAGTTGAAGGGGATTGAAATCCCACAGAAAGAACAACCTCCCAAGGGACTAAGGACTACACATGGCTCCAGCTGCATATGTTGCAGAGGAAGGTCTTGTCATGAATCAATGGGATTAGAGGTCTTTGGACCTATGAAATCTTGATAGATGCCCTAGTGTAGGAGAATTGAGGGTGGGGAGGTGGGAATGGGTGGGTGAGTAGGTGGAGGAACACCCTCATAGAAGCAGGGGGAGGGAGGATAGGATAGGGGTTGGGGGGGGAGGGGATCGGGAAAGGGGATAATATTTGAAATGTAAATAAAGAAGATATCCAATAAAAAATTAATTAATTAATTAATTAATTTTTAAAAAAGAGGCAAAGGCAGAACTCTGTGAGTTCTGGGCTAGCCAGGGCTACAAGAAAAATTCTAATTTTTCTCTCAAAAGTTCAAGTATGTTAAGGCCCATTCTTTTATATAAAATGTCCAAACGGTCACCTTCATTTTAGTCACTAACATTCCTGCCCATGTTGTTTATAATTGGTTTAGAGAGTCTAACACAACCCAAATTCCTATGAAAACTCGCTACCTTTATCTTCTGCTACATTTATTCAGTGGCTTTTTAAAAATTTATTTTTGCATATTAGTGTTTTGCCTATATGTATGTCTGTGTGAAGTGTCAGATCCTAGAGTTACTGGCAGTTGTAAGCTGCCACATAGGTACTAGGATTTAAACCTGGGCCTTCTGAAAGAGCAATTCAGTGGGGTTTTTTTTAATATCTTTTTTTCAGTTAGTGTACAAAAATAATGGATCTTGTGTGACGTTTTCACACATCATCAATGGCTATTACCAAAGCCTGTCTATGTGCTGAGCACTAGCTCTGCCGCCCAACACTCTGACACGCACACTGCTACTTTTAACTGTCTGCTCATACCGTGATACCTTTTTACACTTGTTTCAAGACAGGGCTTCTCTGTGTAGCCCTGGCTGTCCTGGAACTAGCTCTGTAGACCAGGCTGGCCTCGAACTCAGAGATCCACCCACCTGCCTCTACCCGCCCAGTGCTGGAATTAATGGTATGTACCACTGTAATCAGCTCTAATTTCTTTTAAATTATGTGTATCCATGTAGCTTTAAGCATGTGAACAGTGTTCAAGGAGACCAAAAGAGAGCATTAGATCCCCCTGGATCTAGAGTCAGAAGCAGTGAGCCACCAGGCTCTCGTACCACCAGGCATGGGTACGAGAGCAAGGAAGCTCCAGGTCCAATCCCCTATCTCCAACTCCCTTCTTAATATAGGAGAAAAATCATACTAACTTTAAAATAGGTTTTAAAAATTAGCTTTTTCCAATTTTGTTATGAAGTAGTTACAAAGATACCAAAGTTCTTTAAATTCAAGGATTCTTTTCTCCTGTAACACAAACTGTTAAGACCATTCAAAGTTTTGCCTTATAAGCAAGTTTCTAAAAGAAACACTCCACAACGAGTCCACTAAAGTGGAGGGGCAGCATGTCCCTAACAGAGCAAGACCTTCTCCATGAATCTTGGCTCATTTCTGAGGCAGCCTTATCTAACAACGAAAATCTTAAAACTGGGTGTAGAGAAATACTCAACACCTGAAGATGATTCTAGAACACAGATACGGAGTGAGAATGATTGAACATACCTTCTTGTTACTTGTTTTCCCTACTTCACTTGCTTGCTCAGAATTAGCAGCTTCAACTTTTATTCCAACACCTAATTGCTCTGACACGGTCTCATTTAAAAACCACAAATCGTCCGTAGTGTCTGAAACAACGGCAGTACCTATATCCTAACAGAGAAAAACAAACGTGAGCTTTATAACTGGTGACTTATCAGAGATGCTCAGTCAACTTAATGCCATCCAGAGAACAACATGCCTCTCCTCAATAGACAGGCCTTCATTCAGCAGGACTCTACAAAATGGATAGATGAAGGGTATCTGAGAAGCAATTCTTTAACAAGTGAGATACAAAATACAAGAAATGGTATACAAAGAACTTAGAACAACTTAACAGCTGTTCTAAGCAGAATGCATTCTATCATCATCTCCATAAGTAAAAAAGCTAGGAAAGTTCTGTGCTTTCTGACATATTCTTCCTATTTAATATCAATGACTGCTTTCCAGAGAAACACTGGTGGCAATGCCATTCTTTGAACATGACACTTTTGTGTTTCTTTTTGAAAAATAGTTTCATAATGCAGTCCTGGTGAGCCTGGAGTTTACTATGAAGCCAAGACTCAATTCAAACTCAACATCCTCCTGCCCCCGACTTCAGAGTCTATGCACATACACCACCACACACAACTACTTTCTGAAGCTTTCAACAACATCCAACATATACAAACTTAACTTACTCATTCATCTGTGCACTTTCTTTAAAAAAAGATTTATTTTTATTCTATGTGTACAAGTGTTCTGCTGCATGCAGAGCCCACAAAGGCCAGCAAAGGGCATCCTCTGGAACTGAGCTATAACCAACTGTGAGCCACTAAGTGGATGCTGAGAAGTCAACCCAGGTCCTCCGTAAGAACAGTAAGCATTCTTAGCCTCCGAACCATCCCATTATCTGTACATTTTATAGAACTTTGTACTCTGTTATTTTATTTAAGATTTATTTATTTATTGTATATGAGTATTCTACCTGCATGTACATCTACATGTCAGAAGAAGGCATCAGATCCTATTACAGATGGTTGTAAGCCACCATATGGTTGCTAGGAATTGAACTCAGGACCTCTGGAAGAGCAGCCTATATGGTCTTAACCACTGAGCCATCTCTCTAGCCCTGTTCTGCTACTGTTATGTTATTATCAGACACTGTTAATACTAGTTACTGTTCTAGGTACAGTAAGTAATCAATGAAAAAGCTCTGGTCTTACATTTCATTGAGAGTAAACAAACAATAAATACAAATATAAAACCTAAAGTGGCAAGTGCAATTGGGAATATCAATTAAGATCAAGGCAAGAAAACAACAAATGATGTTGTTTATATTTATACACTGCTGATGGGAAAGAAACTAAAATGTGTGCGTGCGTACACACACACACACACACACACACCACTAATGTAGTTACTATGGACATCAGTATGAAGGTTTTACATAAAACTTTTCTATGCCAGTATATACTCAAAGGACTCTAGGCCCTAACCACATACATACTTGCACCTCTGTGTTTACTGCTGTACTTCTTCCAAAAGCTAAGATATGGACCTACCCTAGAAGTTCATCAACAGATGAATGGATAAAGAAGGTACAGTACAGAGACAACAGAATCTTATGCAGCCATAAGAAACAAATGACATTTTGAGGCATTGTGTTAAGTGAAATAAGCCAGGTTCAGAAAGACATATACTGAATGGGGGGGGGGGGGGGGGGTTTTGGTGGTGGTGGGGCTCCTGTGAAACTACCAAGGGAAAATAGAGATAGTCATTGAATACATGTGACATGAAAGCAAATAGGAAGACCATTACGTGGGGAGAAAGGGACAACCAGTAGAAGACATAGGAAGGGAGTAGAGATGAAGGGCCACTAAGACTGATATATAGACCCTCCAGATCAACTGAGTCAAGTCCATATAAGTCAGAGACAGGAGCAGCAAATGCAAGCACGGGGCTTGCACAAGTCTATGGCAGGTCTTCCATGTATATATCATAGTTTTCTAGTTTACATTTTTATGGGATTCCCATGTATGTGAACAAAAAGACCTTTAATTCTTGTGTTCTTGGGCTCTTTTCATTCTGTTGGTTTGCCCTGCCTAACTTAAATGTGACGGTTGGTTTCTATCTTATTATATATTTTATTTTACTAAAAAAAGTAAGTAAGTCAGGTGGTGGAGGCGCATGCCTTTGATCCTAGCACTTGGGAAGCAGAAGCAAGATTATCTCATAAGCTCGAGGTCAGCCTGGTCTACAGAATAAATTCCAAGGCTACACCATGTATTGAAAAACAAAAACAAAGCAAAGAAAGAAACAAACAAACAAAATATATATAAATGAAATTACTAGTTAACTTCTGACATCCTCGAATATACATGCAGGCAAAACACCAAAGCACATAAAAAATAAATTTAAAAATAGTCAATTTACATTCTGAGTATCCAGCTTGCTCTTTTTATTATTAAAAGCATTTTTGTTATTAATAAAAGCATTTTTTACTCAAAAGAAAAGGAATGATATATGACAATGACATAATGAAACCCATTATTTTATATACTGTTTTCTTTTTTTGTTTTTCCAGACAGGGTTTCTCTGTGTAGCCCTGGCTGTCCTGGAACTCACTCTATAGACCATGCTGGCCTCAAACTCAGAAATCCACCTGCCTTGCCTTTGCCTCTCCCAAGTGCTGGGATTAAAGGTATGTGCCACTACTGCCCAGCCAGATTTTTTTTTAATGGTTTATTTTTATTTTCATTGGTGTTCTGTCTGCATGTACATATGTGTGAAGGTGTCAGATCCTGGGACCTGGAATTACAGAGAGTTGTGAGTTACCATGTGGGTTCTGGGAAATGAACACAGGTCCTTTGGAAGAGCAGCCAGTGGTCTTAACTGCTGAGCCATCTCTCTAGCCCCTTTTATATACTAACTTTTAAACATTTTAAAAAGTCTTAAGAAAGAAAATGTCAATGGAACAGGATAGCTGGAGAGGAGGGAATTCTGAGGTTGGTCTTATAGAGTTACTACTTAGGAGTGGACATCTAAAAGTAGGAAATGAACCCCTATGGAATCATGCAACATAGTAATCTTGGAACCAGTTATAATGACCTCTAAAATAAGTTACATTCACATTCTAAACCACAAAAAGTAAAGAAATAGATTTGAGGGCTGGAGAGATGGCTCAGTGGTTAAGAGCACTGACTGTTCTTCCAGAGGTCCTGAGTTCAATTCCCAGCAACCACATGATGGCTCACAAACATCTACCATGGGATCTGACGCCCTCTTCTGGTGCATCTGAAGACAGCTACAGTGTTCTTATATACATAAAATAAATAAATCTTTAAAAAAAGAAAGAAAAAGAAAAAAGAAAAGAATATAGATTTGAGGGAGATGTTTCACAAAGCAGAAAACAAACTGAAGTTGCCTTGGGAAGGAAGGAATTCTGAACTACAGGATTAAAAACCTGTGTGTCTGGAACACAGGCCACAAACAATGAAGACTGAAAAAGACAAGCTACAGCTATGGGAAGGAGTCTAGATCTTATTCTACTTGTTTTTTGATCCCACTGAAGAATTATAAACATGGCAGTAATGCAAGTTGTCATGCAGCACTCGTCTACTTCAGTTATGTCTGCGTGTCAGGCCCAAAAAACCTGATCACGGACTGGAGGCATACGCTTCAAAGGGAGCTAGCTGGTCTCCTGGAGTATTCAGTCGCTGACATCTCCTAGCTCTGAATGTGTTCCAGATTGGTCTCTGCTCAAGTCTGTGGAGAGATCTGCTTGCTTTCTTTATTCAGGCATAAAGGTGCCCTAAGAAATATTTCGTTATTAGCTAAAACTGAGATTAAACATTATTTCCTGGCCTCCACAGTGTTTCAATAATCCTAACTGATTTCCTAGCTGTAATTAGCTTGGAATTTTTACAAAGATGCTGTCTTATCAGACAGGGTGTCTCAAGAGTTAGAGATAGCAGTTAGGCACTAATCATCAGAGCAGTCCCACACAGGCAGAATCCCTTTAATGACTAGAGAGAAGTTGTAGGGCTTCTGTCACTAATTATCTATGTTATAGCCAAGGTTATTCTCAAGGACCTCCAGCTGCTTGCCTCAGACAGACCCTGAGAATTTATCTTGGGGCTGCCAAGATAGCCCAGCGGGAAGGACACCACTGCTCCTCCGCTTTCCACCTGGCTGCTTGATCTTACGGACTTTGATGTGACCACTACCTGCCTACGTGACTTCTATTATATGCCCTGTTTCTGTATACTATATAAGCTTGATTTCACTTTGTATAATTGCACTCAGATACCACACTCCCTTGTGGCATCTCTGCTTGTCACTCGCCGAATTCTTTGCCCACCAGGCCAGAACTCTTATCACCCAGCGGAACAAGGAGTCCTCGACTATCAGGACTATCAGGTTTAGTTCTCAGATGCAGCTCACAACCATCTAGCTACAAGAGATCTTAGAACCCTCTTTCTGGCTTGTGAGGATACAGGCAGTACACATACAATATATTCACATATTCATGTGCACATACTCATGCACTAAAAATAATTTTTTAAAAATTCAAAAATATTAAAATCAAGAAATGAGCCAGGTGGTGGTGGCACACACCTTTAATCCCAGCACTTGAGAGGCAGAGGCAGGCAGATTTCTGAGTTCGAGGCCAGCTTGGTCTACACAGTGATCAGGAGTGAGTTCCAGGACAGTCAGGGCTACACAGAGAAATCTCGAAAAAACAAAATAAATAAATAAATAAAATCAAGAAGTGCAGCTGTGGTGTGAAATTGCTCAACTACCTACATGGAAAAACATGGTACCAGGTGGTGGTGGTGGTGCACACCTTTAACCCCAGCACTGGGAGGTAGAGGCAGGTAGATCTCTGAGCTCCATGCCAGCCTGGTCCGAGTGTATAAGACAGAAAAGCAAGTCAGTATCTCCTATAGCTTGGCTAGAATTGTTAAGGAGAAGGAGAAGATAGGGAAGGAGTGTTGTTAGAAAAACATCAATTTCATGTTCAAGGTCAGACTCTGTAACAGTCAACACAACCTTTGCAGGGGGTTCAATGTGGATTTTAGAAGAGTCAGGACTACATCTGAGTGTCATGTACATATAGATGAAACAATCCAGTAAGAATTCTTAACTACAGTCAGAGTAAAAGAACAAAACAACACAAAGCAAAAACAGCTCCCCTCAGATTTGACTTTTACCTGATTTGTCTGTAAATCAGTTGAGCCATTACTTCTAGGTATATAGTTGTTTCTCAAATTCCCTAGAAACCACCAAGGCAGGCCAGCAACATCCCACTCCTCAAAGTCAAGGTCAAGCCTAGATGTCTCATCTTGAGATAAATGTTCTATCAAGTCTTCATCTACAGAGATCAAATGAAATTAACTGTAGGTAATACAGAAGAACCAACATTTTCTTCAGAATTCTTAACAATCTTTGTAAAATAAGTAAAAAGAAACTCCTATTCTCAGTGAGAACGAAACAGAGATCAAATACCTTAATGATATGGCTCAAACCTCCCACTTAGGTTTCATTAGCAAGCAGGAACACTGTGAACAGAAGATCACTTCAGGACACAAAACTCTAAAACTATCTGAATGTGCTATTCTAAAAGGAGTTCAAATTGGCCATTTTCTAAAATTTTAAACATTCCCAACCCTGTAATAAATAATGATAATGACTTAGAGCTAGACATAGCAGTATACACCTGTCTTTAATCCCAGCACATAGCAGGTTCCAGGCTAGCCAGCGCTACAAAGTTGAGACCCCAAAACAAAGTATCATTACAATGACTTACTCTAATACATGTTTTGATAATGGCGTGCTGTTGGATTGCAAATGGCAAAACACAACAGCCCAACTCCTGAGGTCAAAGCAGGGAAGTACAGATCCTATTTCGGAGTCAAAGGTTGAAGAAGTCTCACTGGTGCCACATATTTGGGATAGTTATCAATAGTGCATGTTTTGTTAGGTAACAACCACTATCAACAGAGAACTATCCATGTATGTGTCTTTTCTAGATCAAGGGCTCCTTGAGAAACCAGAACTTAAAAGCCTCACAGATAACAAGGCCTGTACTCAGACAGTTACTGAGCTCCTCTTGCTGTCATATGTAATCTTTCCCTTTACATTTGCTAGTCCTTTTTGTAGTACTTTACCATTTACTTTCTCACTCTCTTCTACCTCTTCCCAATGCACTGGACCTAGTGATAGCAATCACAGAAGCGTAAGTATGCCCAGGCATGTATGATTCAAAGATTTCTGCAGCCAACTGGTCCCTGATAGAGCACAGCTTAACTAATTACCTCCTGCTATTATCATAGGCATATTTGTGGCCAGAAAAACTTCAATTACATTTTTATTCATTCATTACTGTAATGATCAGAAACTAATTCCCAAGACAGAATCATTAAAGTTATCCTCATGTATTCAAGCTTTATAATTTATTGTAAAAGGAATATGAATGATTATTTCCACAGATAAAATGTTGTCCTTTCTACCTAGAGATCTTGCTGAAAAGTATAGAATTATTCATTCCTAAATTTCTATCATAAATTATAGTGTCCAGCTTTTTGTGAGTAGAAAATAAGAATTTGCAGTTAAATGAAATCATACACTTAAAGGACTGAAATAACTTCAAAGTAAACACAGATTAATAATCAGTTTATGCCAGGCAGTGGTGGCGCATGCCTTTAATCCCAGGACTTGGGAGGCAGAGGCAGGAGGATTTCTGAGTTCGAGGCTAGCCTGGTCTACAGAGTGAGTTCCAGGACAGCCAGAGCTATACAGAAAAACCTTGTTTCGGAAAAAAAAAAAAAAAAATCAGTTTATGCTCAAATACAGTGAGAGAACAATCCAGCATGATAAATTAATTGAAATTTAATTTAAACATATAAAAACTTCAGTAACATAACTTTCTGGGATATAATCAAAAGTCTAATTTTGATTATATAGATCTACCTTTGACCCAACTATGAACCAGGAGCGAGTTACTAGAAAACACTATACTATACACTAAAGACCTTGAGGAAATTTATACATAAATTTTTGAGCATAAAAAAGTTTTGAACATAAAAAACAGAACAAAAAACCAAGCTCCATAATTTCCAAAGATTATATGACAATGTTTTAAGAGAAATTTCCAAATATCAGTTAACGCACTGACCCTGTCCATGTGTCTAGCAAAATGAAAGGTCCTATCAAGACAACAGAACTTCCCAACATGCTACCTAATGTCAAGCTCACTGGCTCACAAAGGCCCTATACTACCCATTGTCCAAAAGCTGCCAAAGAATACCTGCTATCTAGATAAATGCCATGTCTGGAGACAAATAGAGGGAAGAAAGGAGGGAGGAAGGGAAACGTCTTTATGCGAAGCTTACCTGCTCTGGGATCTCGGCATTTACGTCGTGAGGTGGGCAGTGAGTGATTACCGTCCTCTTCAGTCCTTTTCTTGGGGTTGGAATATTCTGTTGCACCATGCTGAAAGGGAAGGGTGTCTGTGAGCCCAGCTGAAATGACTACGACCAGGGGATGTAGCAGTTCCATTCTGGCTCACCAGTTAGTGTGCAACACAATGGGTTATGCACAGGAAAGAGCTCTGCAGCTGACAGGAATCTCCAAGGAAAGCAACACACACCTCTCAACACCACCAGCAGAGCAGGCAGAACCCCAAACTTGGGGAAGGGGAGTAACTTCTGTACAAAGGACAAAATACACTCTTGAAAAACAAGTTGTCTACATAGCCTACTTCCTATTAGGCATAATTCAGAAAGCAAGTGACACCCTCATCATACATTTGAGGAAACTTTAGGAAATGCCATGACATAAACTTAAACTTAACTGCAACAAGCCTCTATAGTCTAAAACAGTAATGCCTCAAACACTCAAATATATACCATCTTAAACACACAAATGCATGAACACACACACACACACACACACACACACACACACACAC
>JADRCD010216725.1:0-27725 GCA_019843815.1 Montemys delectorum
TATGTGGAATAGTCAACTGATAATCTCTGCCAAAACAGGGTGATCAGCCCTTTAAAATTCTGTATTACAAAGGTCTGTCAGATGACCCTGGCCCGAAGGCTAAAGACTGATGGTCCAATGTTTTAAAGTACAGACTATCCAGGTATCCACCAGTCTCTATCAATTGGCTAAAATTTTAGAAGCTGTGTTAGGCTTCCCATATATTCTCTATTATTCATTCATTCTTGGATTTCTCATGGAGTCGAAAAACTACATAGTCTTCTAGCCAGCCCAGGCTTTTTACTTTTGATAAAATGGTTTTCAGATGGCATCCAATCTAAGCCAAGACATAGCCAGGTACAAAGTTTTTATCCTTTAAGTTAAGATAGAAGGTAGTGTTCAATTTTATTGACAAAGATGTTGGACTGTGTACTGGCTAGTTTTTTGTGTCAACTTGACACAGGCTGGAGTTATCACAGAGAAGGGAGTTTCAGTTGGGGAAATGCTTCCATGAGATCCAGCTGTGGGGCATTTCCTCAATTAGTGACCAAGGGGGTAGAGCCTCTTGTGGGTAGTGCCATCCCTGGGCTGGAAGTCTTGAGTTCTGTAAGACAGCATGCTGAGCAAGCCAGGAGAAGCAAGCCAGTAAGGAACATCACTCCATGGCCTCTGCATCAGTTCCTGCTTTCAGATCAGCTTGAGTTTCAGTCCTGACTTCCTTTGTGATCCACAGCAATGTGGAAGTAAGCTAAATAAACCTTTTCCTCCCCAACTTGCTTCTTGGTCATGATGTTTGTGCAGGAATAGAAATCCTGATTAAGACAAATTGGTACCAGCATAGTGGGGTGTTCCTGTGACAACCTTACCATGTTTTGGGGAGGACTGTGGAAGGACTTTGGAACTTTGAGCTAGAAGAGCAGCCACTGGCTGTTAAGAACTCTGTGGGATGTTCTGTAGAAGATTGGAAGATCATGTTGAGAACAGTGCAGAGATGGAGGCCTGGCTTGTGAAATTTCAGAGGGAAGATTAAAGACTCTTATCAGGGCCATGCTGTTTTGATTGTGAAGATTCTGTGGTTCTGGTTAGCTGGGGCTGAAGTATCAGCTATGATTAACAAGATAACAGAACTACTAAAGTGAAAACTTTGCATTACTGGGACTATTGATGCTAGTTAGCTGGAGCTAAGAAGTTAGTGGTGATTAAGAAGAGACCAGCATCACTGAGGTGACATCTGGGAAGTGTTTTCTGAGAGCACAAAGAGGTTGTGTTCCAGAAATAGCCAAGGTTGTACCTTGTGCTGCAGTAGGACTTGGTAATGTGTAAGAGTCACCCAGGTGGTACTGGTTTTGACAGCATGAAGAGGTCATGAAGAGCAGCTGAGGCTCAGCACAGTGAGAGGCCATGGAAGGCCATTGGTGAAGGTGCAGCCTCAGTTTGCAATTGATGGCCCAGGACTGGAGGTGTCATGCAAAGGAGTTGAGGCTTGGCACCGTGAAGACAGTCTATGAGAGGCTATTGGTAAAACCTACTTACAGCAGTGTTTTGGGAATGCCAGTACCATGCAATGACAACCAAGAACAGCAGCAGCAGTGAAGTACAGGCATCTGTACAGCCCAGAAGACAAGATGTGTGCTACAAAGGGCAGAGCTGGAGAGGTGACTCAAGCCCTTGGAGGAGCTCAGAAGATCTCGAGTTGGATCCCAGTTGGTTTTGCTTTTGATTGTGACTGTGCCCTGATATTTTTCCCTCTTGAAGGAAGAATGTATTTTAGTGGAGCCCACAGTTAAGAGACTTTGAATTTTAAAAGATATTGGACATTTTAAATTGATTGAACTTTTAATATGTAAAGACTGTGGGACTTTAGATCTTGGGAATAAATAAGAACATAAGGGTTGAGGCTTAATAGTGATGTATTTGTGTGTCAAGTTGACAAGGGGTCAATTGTACTGGCTAGCTGTTTGTGTCAACTTGACACAGGCTGGAGTTATCACAGAGAAGGGAGCTTCAGTTGGGGAAGTGCCTCCATGAGATCCAGCTGTGGGACATTTTCTCAATTAGTGATCAAGGGGGTAGGGCCCCTTGTGGGTGGTGCCATCCCTGGGCTGGAAGTCTTGAGTTCTATAAGAGAGCATGCTGAGCAAGCCAGGAGAAGCAAGCCAGTAAGGAACATCACTCCATGGCCTCTGCATCAGCTCCTGCTTTCAGATCAGCTTGAGTTCCAGTCCTGACTTCCTTTGTGATCAACAGCAATGTGGAAGTAAGCTAAATAAACCCTTTCCTCCCCAACTTGCTTCTTTGTCATGATGTTTATACAAAAATAGAAACCCTGACTAAGACAGACTGGGTGTCAGATATACCTTATACAAGATAATTTACAATATATCTAATAGTTGTGTTCAATTTATATTTTGAGAGAAAGTTTTTTTTTTAATTGAGCAGAAAGGGTGAAATGCTGCAGCATTTTCTCTGTCGAATCATATTAGTGCAATGACAGGCCTGTGATTGGACAAGAATAGAAAGATGGAGCTAGAGTTGGAGGAGGAAAGAGGTCAAGAGCAAGAGGAGGAAGGTCATCATCATGGAGCCAGACCCCACAAGGTTATACAACCAAACAAAGATTTTACAAAATAGATTAATTGGGTTAGAATATTTTCTTTATTATTTGGTTCTGAAATTATTGTACTGAAATCTTATAAACTGTGATTTTATTATTATATAAATCTGATTGCCCCTACACTGGGGCACTGAAGGTTCTGTGCCCCAGTGTAGGGGAATGCCAGGGCCAATAAGTGAGAGAGGGTGCAGTGGCAAGCATGGGGAGCGGGGAGGCAACAGGGGTTTGTTCTTGTTGTTTTTGTTTGTTTGTTTGTTTGTAGGAGGGGAAACTGAGAAAGGAAAAATCGTATGACATGTAAATAAAGAAAATATCTAATTTAAAAAAAAGAAGAGTCATGCTTTACTTACCAGGTCTTAGGCACTATTTAGATGAATGATTGTGGGGGTGTGTAAGAGTTGCATGTGAGCAAGATGTTTTTAATAGCTGGGAGAGAATAATAAGAACTTGACAGAACATGGTGATGCCAGTCAGTACCGGCTCAAGAATGTGACCCTGTGGAAAGTTTGTGGGATAGATTCATTTTTTATATTCCTGCAACAACTATAGAATGCTGGGAGCAGGAGAGCCTCAGGAAAAGACATGGAAGGTATGTAAGGACAAGTGTAGAAAAAAAGTCACAGTACATTATGGGAAAAGCAAGTCTTTCAATATAAATTTCATATTATAGACATACTTAGGCACTTTCGAAGGATTTTATGGAGAAAAGATAATATCAAATTGGAAATTTTAGAAATATTGCCTTCTCTAAAGGATAAGGCAGGGAATCCCTGAGACCTGCAAAAGTCACAGAAAAGTTTCTAAAATACAAATTCCCTGCTTTCTGTGAAGAGTAAGTAAAACTCACCCAGATTTATCCCACGTTGGGAAGGAAGAGTCATGTCCTTCTTGAGTATCTCACAAGAAAATTGATCATTTTTTAGCATCATAGTATCACTTCTAGTATTCTTGGGTCCTTTCAAGGAAATATAAACATTTTAAAAGAAAGGAAAGGAAATATAAAGCCAACAATGGTAAGAATTCTGTAAGTTTCCCAGTCTTTCCACTGTCCATGTCAAACTAATCTGCTGAGGTGGGGGTCTCCCCTAGAACTACAATCTCCAGGAGTTAAGTAGAGATTCAAAGTTCACAGAAAGACAACTATGCACAGCATGTGGAGAACTTTCAAGCCCTATAGCAATCCTGCTAGGCATGTGCCAAAGGCTTTTATTCTCTTAGGACATAAAAAAGAAGAAAAACTCCTTGGATTCCCACTGTGTTCTACTCACAATCGTGCTGACTGATCTTGCTGAAACAGTCTGAAGATGTGACCATTCCTCCAAACACAGCAAACTCAGAAGAGTGAGCATGAGTCTAATTGAACCACTGAAAAACTTTCAGAAAGACAATGTTACTTTTATTTATTACCTGTTATGTACACATAGCAGGAAGGCAGAAGGGAGTAGCCTTATACAATAAGTATGTAAGGAAATTATGACAACCAAATCAGCTGCAATGTACAAGACAAGGACAAATTTTGTGGTCCTAAAGAATGGAATGGGAAAATTTAACTCGACATTATAAACATCTAAGACAATAAGTTGAATTAGGCTTGATGACCCATGGGTAACAGAATGCAGAGACCTGGGAAAATGTGAAATGCATCCCATACTTTTAGCAAAGAATGAAGTTAAGTAATGATACCATCACCAACTTTGGACATGCCAGAGGAGCAAAGCAGTGAATGGAAGGTAAAAGAAAAGGGGTTATTTTCAAAATGTACTGAATTTTCTGTAGGGTAACAAAGAGCTGCCTAGTAGGCTGGATCATCTAGGTATAAGAACAAGAGCTGATCTGGAGACCTGCGGTAGCTTTTAAATGCCAAATAAATCTCAGAGGAGACTAAACAAAACAGAAGAAATGCCCAATGATCCTAAATTTTTAAATTCTAACTCTTCCTTTAAGAAGCAGGGGATAAGAATGCAAACTGATCCATTCTTATTTCATTGTACAAAGCTCAAATCCAAGTGAATCAAGACTCTTCACATAAAACCAGATACACTGAATGTAACAGAAGAGGAAGTGGGGAAAAGCTTCAAATACTTAGGCACAGGGGAAAACTTCCTGAACAGAAAACCAATGGCTTATGCTTTAAGAGCAACTTCATAAAGTTAAAAAGCCTCTGGAAAGCAAAGGACACTGTCAGCAAGACAAAACAACAATCCATAGATTGGGGAAAGATATTTACCAACCCTACATCTGATAGAGGATTAATATCCAAAATATGCAAAGAACTCAAGAAGGTAGACACCAGAGAAACAAATAACACTATTAAAAAATGGAGTACAGAGCTAAATAGAGACTTCTCAAGTGAAGAATCTCAAGTGGCTGAGAAACACTTAAAGAAATGTCCATCCTTGATACTTAGTGTGTCTCTGTGTCTGTCGATTTCAGCATGGTTATCCTTTACTTTATGGCTAATATCCACAAATCTTTGCCTTCTCAGTATGGAGTTTATCATTCTGCTACACATGGTCGGTCATATCTAAACACAGTTCTTTTCAGAACCTATTTGGAGTTTTTAACAGAGGAATCCAGCTGTTGGTAGGTATACTCTTAACCAAGAAGGCAGCTTTGGGAAGTACATACATGAGCAGTGAGAAAGGAAAGAGATGCCCACCTAGCAAGCCAGGTCAGCCAAATCAACTTTGATGACCAACGGGACAATAAATGTTGTAGCCCGATTGCCCCCACACCCCACAATTTCTCTTTTGAATGACCCTTGAAAAAGTTTTTCACTTTGTTCTGCTTCATAAAACAATGTTGAGAAACAGAAACAGTGACAGTCAGATTTATGCTTCTACTTCCACATTCTGTCTTTCATGGTAAAAAGCATCAAGCCCTCTCAGGATACTTGAATTACTAGGAAGCACTTGGATGGCAGATAATTATACTACATCCACAGGTTCCTTTTCCTAAATCAATCTTGCATCTTCTACATGAATTCAAAAGTCAAAGGGATATTGGAACATTCTGAATTTCCATTAAATATTTGTTATGTGGTTATCACATTCAAATTTTGTTAGCAAATGTTAATGTAGACCATATGACCTTTCTGATATCATTAATATCAAATTAAGTGATCAAAAAAGTTCACATAACCTATTGAGATGAGGCAATGCCCTACTCTAAGTCACTCCATATTTTAAAAACACAGTGGTTTTGGGGACTGTGCCTTGCCTCAGGAAACTCATTTTTATAAGCAGCTTTTTTATTCCATTTTGAGAGAGAATAGTGACTAGAGTAGATGGGTGGACCCCAAAGAAACATGTTCTGTCAGGCACCAACCAACCAAAATACAGATAAATGACTTATTCTTGAAAATAGAAAAAGAGCCACCCCATAAATTTACTGGGGTAATTGAGACTATAGGATCACATGGGAATATTAAAACCACAAGAAAACTAGGTCCAAGAATTTATAAAACACAACAGACCACAGAAAGAGTGTAAAACCTTCATCTAACTCCAGAAAGTGATGGATGATGAGTGCTGTTGATGAGCTTACTGAACTGCCTGCCTGTCCATCTGTTCACTGGTCTGGGCCTGAACCTCTCTTTCCTGTTTTGAACATGTTTCTTATCCTTGTACCCTAGTTAAGCCTTCTATATCATAGCTGGAACATCTCCAACTTCAACAACCACACCAGTTTCTCCCTCTCAGCACAGACATGGTTCATTGTACAGCCTCTCTCTGTGTCTCTCTGTCTCTGTCTGTGGCTCTCTTTCCCTCTTCCTCCTTCTGTCCCTCCCTCTCCTGACTTCTTAGACCCCTTGAACTATATAGCACCTTAAAGTAAATACATCTATAAACTTATGTTTATATGTACTGATATGGTTTACAGATTTGTAAGGGTGTGAGAAATGAAAGTCACAGCTGGCTAAGTTTCCACCAGATATACCTGCAAAGGAATCCCACTAAAGGATGGAAATGCAGAAGAGGAGAATGGTTAAGAAAGAACAAGAGCTAGGTATGTGACCTCTTAGACAGCCCAAGGCCAAATAAGTCTGGCTGGGGATAGATTTCAGTGGAAATCAACATGGCTGCCTGCACAGCAATGAACAGGGAATAGCACTAGCTAATAGACACTATTATGATTTATATCAGCTTCTAAAGATCTCTCAAAGTAAAGAAATTTTGAAGAAGATTGAAAAACAAAAGAGGCCAGAAGAGGCAGATAACAGTGACAGTAGCCATCTACTGCTTTGCAATGGTAAATACCACCCAGGACTCCAGAAGATTGGCAGGGGAGAAACCAGTAGACATGGCAGTGTGGGACTATCGAGAACATTCAAGACATGGAGCTTCAGCAGGAAGAGATGTGTGAATCCTGCAGAGGTTGAAGGAGCCTGAAGTAATGAATATAGATGGATCTTTCTAATTTAGCTACAAAGAGTATAACTATGAGGCTGGAAATCAAAAAATGCTGCAGCTTTTATATATTAACAAGCTGATAAAGGGCCAGAGAAGAGGAAATTTCTAAGAACCTCAAAGAGGTAGTGAAGTGGGTCAGTGTGGAGACTGTAGGACTAATAGGACTTCAGTTCTGTATATGGGTTTTCTTGTTTTTTCTTTCTGTCTCTCAGTATATTCTGAATAGCTTCAGTTCACTTGTGCTACGAGACAATGTTAAACTCTTTTAAACACAATAGTTGGCTCTTCTTGGGCTGTCATTTTGTATAGCCTCTTCAGATAGACAACCCACTACTTTTGCAATGTCAGGTAACCCAGGTTACCAAATCAAAGGGTTTGCAGACGGCAGGTACCTAGTTCCAGAGCATGGCACCTGCCTGTAGCCCTCCCCTCCCTCCTGCTTTTCTTGCCGATCTTTTATTTAAAGTTGTTTCACTTACTATATATCTTATAAATTGCTTCCAGAATAAAGCACTCTCTTGTTAATTCCCTCTTCACATAGTTCAGGATTTATCCCACTCACTCCCAATAAACTGGCATGATTTATGGCATACACTATACTTTTTCCCATTATAGGCATCAAATGCTGGCTCTGAAGGCTTTCCAATCCTTGTTAAAGCCAAACCCCTCTTCTGTTACCAATTATTTCACAAAATACCTTAGAAAGAAGAAGTAACTGAATTTTCTCTCTAACAGTTCCAGGGGTTCCCCTTTAAAATACACTAGTCACAAAACAGACTACAACTGTTTCATTTGCTTGTGCCAGGATTTTGTGTAGTTCTGGTTGGCCTCAAGCCTGCTATAAAGCCTGAGGATAATCTTGATCTTCTGATTCTCCTTCCTTTTCTCCAGGGAGTTGGAATTACAGACCTGTGTTCTCACATTCAGTTTTGTGCTACATTGGGAACTGAACTCAGAGCTTTGCTCATGCTAAGAGAGCACTCCACCAAATAAACTATATAACCACAGCCCTGTTTTACCTTTATTTTCATATGTATTTCAAGTTCACATCGAGGGAGTTAAATTCAGGTCATCAAGCTTGACAGTAAATTGCTTTACCTGTGGAGCCATCTAACCAGTTCTAACTAATTTTGGATGACATCTTTTCACATGAGAACTTGCTATTAGAACAGAACACAATGTGACAAAAAATTTCAGGAGTAAAAATCTAGACCTGGACTCCACCACTGCATCCAACACTATAAGAACTGATTTCTTAATGTATGATTAAAAAATACATTGTCTCCAAATTTTTAGAGACCTGTTTTTCTTGTCACAAGAGAATTTAACTTGTTCACAAATATCATAACTATTTAATAACACTTCCTTGGTGAAAGAACTTCATTAAAAGTAAAACAACATGTAGAACTACATTACTGACTTTTCCTATTTTTAAGTTATCTTTAATTGCAGCCACAGTCAGACTGTTTAATAGAAGGAGTGAACAGTGACAGTTCTGTTGTTTGGACAACTGAATGTGTTCTGATGTCTTAACTTGCATAGGAATTATATGCTGCTTCTTGCATCTGTTCCACTGCAGTATCTTTCTTGGAGCACATAGGTGTGGTAACATTAAGAGCCACACGATGCCCAGAAAGATAAATATCTTCTCAGTCTATTCCAGTCATACAGTATTTCTTCCTGTGGTGAACATTTTCTGAAGAGTCATTAAAACACCATTTTCACTGCATAACTAATAGCAGCATGGGGTTAAATTCAATGAATAAATGACTACATGGAGATCATTTTCTCAGTGAAATTGTTTTGCCATGTTTATCTATGGCTTGTGAATTGTCTGGTATTTGTCTGACCCACCATCGTTTTTTTAAAAATTGTGACGGAGACAGCGCATGCGCACACACTTGTACTCATTTGCACATCACACACAAGAAAGGGGGCATAGGATAGAAAGAGAAAGGTGTGAAGCTCAAACCTGGAGTTCTTGAAAGTAAAATAGATAATTAACCTCGTGCTTGTTGGATCCAGTCCTCACTGTGACATTACCATTCATTCATTCACTCATTCATTCAAGCAGCTAGAGTATTGCTTTTCTGACAAAATGCTAAGAACATTTAAGGCCAGCCCCTGTGGTCAAGGGCTTCCTGACTCATAACAAAGTAGCTATGACCAGCACTGCATGGGGAGTGTTATAAGGAAACTGTGTTCTGGGGTCAGGTAGATGAAAGCATCTGGGGTGAATGTCCTTCAGTTGTCCTTCAGAAGCCCCTTTCTCAACGCGCCCCGCCCCCCCCCCCCCGTGAAGTGCTTAGTGTCCCCAAGAACCAGATGTTATGCAGCTTCAACCACTGTAAATTCTATTTCCATATTGGGCACAGACATGGGGAGAAGGATTTACCCCAAGTTCCCCTTTAAGGAGAAACTGCAGGTTATATAGTAGGCCATGTTTCTCGTAAGTGGAAATCACAGACACTACTCTCTCCCTAGCAAAAGAGCTAATAATGGTGCTCAGCTACTGCTCATGCTAGAATCCTAATCTATTTGTAGTTCCCTTAATTTGATACACATCTTTATAAATAAGCTCAATACTAAACTCTACTCACATTTTTAACTGTGCTATTTTCTACTGACTCTTTTCTTTTTTAATGATTGATGTTTATTATTTTAAACCATATATATGCATGTGTTCTTGTATATGTGTTGGGTATGTAAATTCAGATGCTTGTGCATGCCAGTTTGAGTTATGAATGGCTTTCAGCCATCCAATCTAGGAGGTAGAAATCAGATTCTAATCCTGTGTAAGAGCAGAATAGGCTCTTATTGGCTATGCCATCTTTCTATCTATCGCCTTCTCTGAATTCCAGAACTATTACCTAATTTAGAGGAGGTTGGGAAATATCATAGTGAGGAATAACTGTGGAAAACAGTCTTTGTGGTGGGAGGAATTTTGACTATAAAAACGTAGAGGATGTGGAGTGTCAGATGTGCCTGGGGCATCAGGAGACACAGGGAAGCAATGGAACAAGTACCCAAAGGAGAGTAGAAATGCTAGTCAAGGAGATTTAGTCTTCTTATGAGCATGACATATATTCCCTGAAGCATTTCCTCAGGCAGCCCCAAAATATGAGATATGGGAGTCAGAGAAGAAAGAAGTGAAATTGGAGATAAGGAGAGTATTTACCAGTTTATTATAGTTTTCTCAATGCTGCTAAAAGTTAATAAGCATCTGGACTAATGTTATTATAAATGGATGACACTGGAGCATATCATAGAGAGGCATACATGTAATAGCTCTGTGACCAATTAAGGAATAAACTTGATATATCTGACAATGTTAGTTGGGGGAGGGTTTATATAAACCACCTTGTTTTCTGCTTCAAATCCTTAAGCACTTATCATTTTATTACTGTGATAAAACACCACAACCAAAGGCAACTTGGGGACTAAAGGATTCATTTCAGCTCATATGTCCCAGTCACAGATTATCATGAAGAAGGACAGGAACTCAGAAATCTGAGGCAGAAACTGAAATAGAGGCCAGAAAGGAAAGCGGTTGACTGACAGCTTCCCATGGCTTTCTCAGTTTGCTTTCTTATACCACCCAGGACCCCAGGCCCAGGGGAGGCACAACACACAGTGAGCTGGACAATTCATGTCAATCATCAATTTAAAAAATGAGCTACAGGTTTACCTAGAAGCTAACATGAGGGGGATTTTTCTCAACTAATGTTCCTTCTTCTTGTATGACATCAGCTTGTGTCAAGTTGTCAAAAAAAAAAAAAAAAACTAACTAGCACATGTCTGAAGATATTTTATCCTTCTTTCCCAAACACAGTAGTCAAAGCACAAAGAATAACATGTGTGTCACCCAGGTAATAAAGTAGGATATACAAGATTATAGAAGGAGCTTCTGCCTTACTCTTGGTAGTAAGATATTCAATTGATCAAGTATGATAGATATACTAGCCTGTCAGCAATACAGGGGGAAAGTAGCTAGAGATAAAACACTGTCAACACATTCTTCATAACTGAATATTGGAAAGAATATGCATCTCTGGGGAAATTATGCAAAACAAAGAGTTTGAGATTACAGACAAGGGCAGAGCCAATATTTGAAGACTAGGAAAAGAGAGATACAAACAATAGAGACCACAAGCCCATCATGTCTTCAATCTCCTATCTTCTTCGCTGATCATCAGGAACCATTTTATATCTTACTGCCTCATTAGTCTCAATGCTTTGATTCTATGAATCAATAATCTCAATTATCTGTATTATTTGGTGGGATTCTCTGTTCCTTTAGTAGATATATATCTTTTCTATTATCTGTCTTTGCTCCCCTGCCATTCTGTACCAATATATCCCCAAAATATAAAGACTACCTAAATAAAAAAATATTCTCCTTTTACATCTCACGGTTTCTAGAGTAGTGCTGTGGCCATGATGGCTATTTTGTAAATGGTGTTCATTCCCTGGTTTGGTGTTCATGGGACTACATACTACATATGTTTGTAAGTGGATTCTCTGCTTCTAGAGGCTGAAAACAGTTCTGTCCTTTAGTATTAGTACCTTCATTTCTCTCTGATGATCAATGTCATCATGTCTAGTAGGAGCACCTTCTCCTTGAGAAAGTGTTATGCTTTCTGTTTATTTTCTGGTCTATTCCTAATCAAACTCTTCTGGCCACAATCCCACCCTTGCAAGGTCATAATTTTTGTAAACTGATGTCAGATTTCATCTAGAAGCAATGTACTAACCCTGCAAGGGGCATCATAGTAAGAATTTATATACTTTAGAACACATTTCCAAACAAATGGGATCTGTTATTTGCTTAAACTCTTCCATAGCCTAACTACTTCTAGGATCTTAAACTAAAATGCATCAAAATGTTAACATGTGAGGGGGAGACATTTCCCATCTTAAAACTCAACACAATAATTTTCCACATTTCTTTATCTGACTTTGGAGGTAAATTAGGAATAAAGTGCAGTTCAATTAAAGCATACAGTAAAAGAACATCGTACTTGAACTTGGGCCATCTCATATGTTTGGCATAAATGAACCATCCACTTGCACCAACATTAAATCCTATGAATCTAATGTGTTCAAGTTCAGAAGTGATGTTGGATTTCACATCTTTGTTGTGTGCATCTTTATAATACATCACTCTATGTGGATTGTTAAAATGGTACGTGTAAGTGATGATATTAATATAATAGTGATTTGTGCTCTAAGTGGTGTCCCACTGATAGACAAATGTTATTTCTTAACATCTTGACATTATTTGCTTATTGCAAAAACTGTTTGATAAAATAATAGTATAAAGTCATCCTTTTCATATTAGTCTAAGAAAATAATTATATCTGTATAAATAGATATAAATGTCTAGAACTAATATATTTTGTATTAAATGTCACTGTTCACTAATTAGCTTTCCAACTGAGAAACTAAACTTCCTCTTAACTAAATTTTACCTTTTAGGGAATAAATGTAACATTTAAGTAATGCACATGGCTCTGCCTACTTTAAATTGCTTCATGGGTGTGGAACTTTCAAAAGCTCTAGGTGCTAGGAAGTAGGTTTGAATTTCATCTTTATTGCTTTACCAGCTTTAGCTATTAAATCATGATTTTCTCACCTGTAAACTGGGGACCTTAATAACATATAAATTACTACCCTATGGTGATTCAATTAGCTATTAAGTGTAAAGCTAAAGTGTTCCTAACTGGAAAAACCCTATATAAGTATAATTTACCAGCATCATTCCAGGTCTATGAAGAGTTCAATAATTCAGTGAGGGAGAATTAAGGGAAGTGAGTTTGGAAGCTCAACACTACTTCCCAGCTATGAAAGCCTGAATCATTACCTCTTAGGTAACTTCCCAAAAGTCTCAGATGTTGAAGTGACTTTCACCAAGGATGCTGAAAGGTACAAAATAGCATCACTTCAAGCCATCATTCCTGTACAAAGAGAAGAAAAAAGAGAACATTTACAAAATCATAACGTTTTATGAGTCAGGCAGAAAATCAAACTCACTGGGCCAACAAATGAAATGAATCCCAGACAGTGACAGCCCCCAAAATGAGAAGGACACAGAAGCTGGTCCACCATGGACAGAGCTGGAGAACCATGGCAGCACATTAAAAACCAAAGTAACCATTTGGAATAAGTGAGATGCATTCACGGTTTAGAGCACACAAGTGTCAGAAAGGACAGAAAGGAGAGGGCACCTCCACAGGACAGAGGTATGTGTGAGAGAGTCAGTAATTCTTAGAGACAAGGCTGAAATCCTAACAGCTTCCCTAACACCCTTTTCTCATAGCAAGAAAATCCTTCCTTTGCCTGGGAAAGGAGGTACAACAAGCCGTACAAAACATGTATCTACAACTGGAGAAGCCATAATTTCCTTCCATCCCAAAGCCTGAGGCAATCAAGGAAGATTTTCTAACACTGCAGAAAAGGCTACAGAGACACAGAGAGAGAGATGGTCTTTTCTACCTTGTGGATTCTTAGTCTTCTACCCCTTTTCACCCATTTTCTTCCACTCTTTTAACACCCTAATGCTATATGTAGCAGAGGATGGCCTTGTCAGTCATCAATGGGAGAACAGGCCCTTGGTCCTGGGAAGGCTGTATGCCCCAGTGTAGGGGAATGCCAGGGTAGGGAGATGGGTGGGTAAGCACCCTCGTAGAAGCAGGGAGAGGAAGGATGGGATAGGGGGTTTCTGTAGGAGAAACTAGGAAAGAAGATAACATTTAAAATGTAAATAAAATGTACAAAAAAAAAACCACCCTATGCTAGATAAAAGACCAAAAAAAGATAAAATGCTAGGATAGGGAGGAAAGGAAACAGATCTCTGAATAAGGTTAGAGGTTTGAAAAGGGCAATGTTATCATTAGACTGGTTAAGGGCATAGAGTTCCTTTAAGTAAGTTTGATCTTTACCATCAGGATATCTAATTTCTTCTTACGGTTAATTCTTCTTTGCGTACTACTTAACAAACAACAAGAAACAGCCACCAGCAGCAACCAACAACCAACCAACATCTATCCTCACATGCCTCTTGGAACCCTGGCATTTGAATACCCTCTGACAAGTTCTCAGAATTCCAAACATCACACAATTGCAGAAACTATTTGCATCTGGAAAAGTCATGCCTCTGCCAGAGCATGATGCAAATCATATAGTCAGCTGCTGTGGACAACCTGGATCCACCCCATATCCCACACTTGGGATTAAAATAAAAACATATTATAATATTTCTGTGTTTTTAAAGAAACCAACCAGAGTTGTCAATACACACACACACACACACACACACACACACACACACACACACACACACCATTCTGGGCATCTGGAGAATGGAATGAAAAGTACATTAAAAGCTATGTATTTAGCTTAGGTTATAAAAGGTAATTACATGGAAAGTCTAAACTATCATAAAGTTAGTTACATTGCTTTCATTAAAGATAGTTAAATTTAAACAAGCTGAATATACAGTAAGGAAACTGACTGAGTTTGTAGTTTTAAATGGTCTCAAAGCACATTGTTAACTTGGTTCCAAGGTCTGGTCAAAGCTCAGCTTCTGAAGGCAAGAGGGGTTCTCACCACACACAAAAAAAATGAGGAGACATTTTCATTACTGACACAAATTTATTCCCAGATCTGGACTCATAATTACATATATAAGCCTTGCTTCTACTTCCTTAAACTAACTCATGGTCTCTGGAAATTTACCAAGTGCCAAGAGATTGTTACAAGTAGTGACAATTTCTTGAGGTCCTATGTACACTAGCAACTGCAAAGTAGGTGCTTGATATGCTTACAAATATTATTACTTAATAATGAAATAACTGATAGAGTAGACATTATCAGTCTGATCCTGCAGAAAAAACTTGGGGTTGGAGATTTGAAGACTAGTTGCCAGTCACCTGTATCTTCAACTTAATTTTTTTAACTTTATTACATTGTTTGGTTAATGCATCTGAAGTTCTCCACTCACTTTAATAACTTATAACTACATAGTGAAGTATACTTTAAAGAGGTCATAGTATTCAAGACTAATAGTCACTGAAACTACACAGCCTTCGAACGTGTATCTTTGTATTTCTCTTCCCAGGTCTCCTCCTACCAAGTGGACTACTGTTTACATTTTGCATTCTCTATATCCATGTGTCCCTCACTTCTCAGTGCAGGAAACTCCATCCTAATAAGAGGCACACTGCTTCACAAGTCTCCGTGCATACGGCCCGGGACCACACAATGTTTCTAATTTGTCAGACTTTGACCGTCTAACTCAGGGCTCTTTCAGTCTCTATGTGCTATTGACACCTTTGGCAATTATCTCTGGTTTCCTTGGCTGCATGCAGCTGCTAGCCTAGGGCTTTCGTCAACCTCAAACAATATTTTTTCCAGAAAGATAGTTGCAGCTCTACAACAGCCAGATTTTACACACAGCCTTATCTGCTTCCACAACTAACTACCTTAGCTGAGTTCAGATCCTACCCATGGACTGAGTTCAGATCCTACCCATGGACTGAGTTCAGATCCTACCCATGGACTGAGTTCAGATCCTACCCATGGACTGAGTTCATATCCTACCCATGGACTGAGTTCATATCCTACCCATGGACTGAGTTCAGATCCTACCCATGAACTGAGTTCAGATTCTACCCATGGACTGAGTTCAGATCCTACCCATGGACTGAGTTCAGATTCTACCCATGGACTGAGTTCAGATCCTACCCATGGACAGATCTTCCCTAATGTAACTGATCTTGTCCCTTATAAGAGACAAACCCCCCTCAGTTGGTTCCCAGGCTGTAAAGAGGAAGGCAATGCTACCAGAAGGCTTTCATAGCAGTAATACTATAGACATAAACATAGCATAAACACTAATTATTTTATAGAGGAAAAGACTATGCAGTTGAGGACTTTACAAAAGGAACAAAACTTATTTATCCTCCTAAAAGTTGCATATGCATTTTACTTTACTGGTTAGAACTTAGAGTACAAGCTGAAAACCTCTGGCAGTCTGCTTCACCAAGGTACCAAACATTCTACCACATATTGTTTGTCAAAAGTGCTATCTTTTGCTTTCTGCAATTTTATTCTACAAAGTTCTTATGGAAACATACAATTGAAATTGGTGTGCTGTTCAAGAGAGGTTAATCACTTTGAAAATACAATTTTTAGTGATTTTTTTCTATGATAGCATAAAAGCAATATTGTGTTTGATGTACCACTTTTGGTGAAAATCATGAAGAATTGATTCAAGACCAAAGGGAGTGCAATCTGCTTCTGTATTCAGATAGTCATTATCTTAACAGAATTGATCAATTTTAACTAAGAACACCAAAATTCATTTACTAAACTAACCTATGGACTTCTTTCAAAATATGACTTAAATTATTTAGTTAACTTTATTTTATCATCCATAATTAATATTAACATTGACAAATAGCCTAATTGGTTTTATTTTAAAAAAAAACACTGTATTGGATCAAAAGGTCTAATGTCACAGAAGGGATCAGAAGGATTGAAATTAGGTCTTTGAAGAATGACAAGTGGCACCCTTGGCTTTTCAAGTATCCAATGTCATACCACCTATTTCATCTCAAATATCAGGTCCATGTCAGTTAAAGGTTAGAAGTCTGTAACGTTGTAAGATAAAGGTCTATACATCTATAAATGCATTAAGCAGCCACACAGAAAAGAAATAGTTTTACTAATATAAGGAAAAAATTGGGAACATCTGAAAAGAAAGCTAATAACCACCATTGCCCTTGTGCTGTCATAGAAATAATAACTGAAGTCTGAATCTTTTTCTAGTCAATACTTATGACTAGAATGGATCTGACTTGAAAGCAGGCATTCTCTTTCACATGCACCTAATTCACATTCCAAAAAGAGCCTTTAAATTCAAAAGTGAAAATATGGGATAACTCCTTATGGGATGTTCATGCTCTCCCTGGTACAATCCCAAGGCAAACAGTGAAGTGGTTTCTGCTCAAGGGACTCACTAAGCAATACAAAGCCATTTGCACACAGTCAGAAAAAAACAGTGTTTTGGCTGAATATCAGGGAAACACAGAATGTCAAATAGCTTTTGACTTTTTTTTCTCCTTTTTTGTCATTTCTTTCCCCTATACTTTTATTTTTCTCTGTTCTTCCTTTAGGTTTTTTTTTTCACAAAAGATTTTCATACAAATACAGAGAATATAAGGACACAAAAGGAAAGAAAGGGGGCCAGTTCTACACCCAAAGGGCTTCTGAAAGAACTCAAGAATACAAAGGTATGTAGGAAAGAATCCTTGGATATGAGACGCTTGGAAGGGTCAAGAAGGCTGAAAGGTGGAACCAGTTTCTTCACTTGTTCTCGAACCCTGCAACAGACACATATATTCAGTCATATCTGGGTTTTCTTTGGGGCAATGGGATGGCTGAAAGGGAGGCCACTGTAGAAAATAAGTTCAACTCTACCCTCTTCAGACTCCGCTCCTCTGGGACCTTGTCAAGCAACTCTGTAGATTAAACTAGACAGGTAAAGAAAGAACACTCGGAGTCTACTATACATCCCTAGCAAGGCTCTGAAACATTACAGAGTTAAAGATCCAGGAAAGCTAAATATTGCAGTACTTGTTTCAAAACAAAAATGTCCACGAGAACACACTTTGACTTGATCTCAGTTTACTTTTTGTTCTCATCGGTTTCATGATATAAATAGTTCGAATTAAGTGACTCAAGCAACTGCTAGTTGTACTTTAATGATAGGGAGAGCAGAAAAAGAGCTAAACCAGGTGGGAAATATTTATCTCTCCACACACTATCCTAATAACTCCTCAGGAGATGGTTTTAGGTAGGAACTATTGTTAGGCCATTCTACAAAAGAGAAAGTTAGGCTTCCAAAGGTTAGTTAACATGTTTCAGATGGATTGCATGAGTGACAGGTCAGGATGTACACCTACCCATCTGCCTCTAGAGTGGTACCGCCATTCTCTACACTCCATATAATGACAGATGCATGTATGTGTTCACCCTGAGATAAGCTGAGCTCCAGGTGGATTAGGAATGGAAGTCATCAAAATCTTTCCCAAAGTGTGGTATATACATCCTAGGTTTTGAGATTTTGGAATATATACATACATGTGTAAAATATGTATAATATACAGTATATGATGTATATCATATGTATTATAATGTATATATAATAAAATATATATCTTAAATATATATTTTAAGATATATATCTCAAAATCTTTAATATGTATTAAAATGTATAATGAATTAACATGACTACTTACTAAACCCATTCTTCCATGGATTTGTTTTTATAGAATGGACTATATTTTTAAAACTCAGCCATTCAAAATCTACCAATAGGCAAAAATAATCCCAGAATAGTCAGCATAGATGGGAAGTGAATGAGGAAAAAGTACAGAGATTTCATGGTTTGAATCTGAAACATCCTTCAGAAGCTCATTTGTAGAATCCTTGGTCCCAAAAACAATGTCCAGGGTGGAACCACTGATTGGTAATTGGAACAATGAGGACTCTAATTCTATGAATAGATTAGTCCATCAATGAAGTATGTCATGGGAAACGTGACTCCTTTCACTTCCACAACACCATAGGAAATCATGAAACCTATCACACTTTAATTTTCTACTCATTTAGTATGCTATATCTTTTAGTCTTAAGTTAAACATCAGGATAGTCGGATCCTCTTGTTGGTGTTACTAAGTCAGACACACACATATGACTATGCCAATTGTCAAACACTATGACCTTGCACAGTGTCTTCATGTGCATAGAAAGGAAGAGGCAATTTAAAGCAAATTTAAAGGCCATCTTAGAGAAAACAGCTAGAGATTGCATGAAAACACAGAATATAGCATCCTGTGTGTCAATAACATATGCAGATGGGTCACCCACTAAAACTACTTTTAGTGATCATAAAATTTCATAATTGAACAATCCTACAGAAGTCAATTAGTGCAACCTTAACTTGACCTCTGTGTAAAAGCTCAGCATACCAATGGATAGAAAATCCAGTTATTACCTTTATTCATCTTGAAGTGGACAGTAATTTATTTTAAAATGTAACATTTTTCCATACTTTTCAAGAATTACACACTATAAGACACTTTTAAGTGCATACATTTTGCTAGAGTAGCTAAATTCAAGAGATTGTATGTAGAGCTTGCTTGATTTATTGTCTTATAATTTAATACAACTGTCAAAATCCAAATATAAAAATATTAACTGATTTGTATAATTTTCCATGTCACAGTTAGGTCAGGGTGTGCAATCATCCCACGCCCTCAGAGTGCAATGAAGACATCATCTCAAATGTCAAGCTTTTGCCTGCTGTGAGCTGTATCCATGTTAGTGAATTCAAGCATATTTTATGTTTCATAAGTACAGCTATTTCTACATATTTTGTACAATAACATGTGTATTTTTCATATTTCTATGTTATAGATAGGATAATCTAACATGGCTCAAATCACAAAATACTTAAAAATTGAGATTTTTTTTTTCCCCATAAAGGATGGGCTGTAGAAATTGACATTAAGTCCAAAGCTAAACGGACTTAACCAAGACTGTTCATTAGAAACCCACAGAACTGAATCCTCAGGAAAAGATAAGAAACTTCTTTATTAAGGGCACTTGTTTGATGAAATTGGCTTTCTCTATGAAAACAGAACTGTTAATCACAGACCCTTACAACCACTCCCAACCCCCCTCTTTCTCGTTACTTTGCACACAAAGTTCACAGTTTACTGAGAAACTTAACCCGTTCTAAAAAAATGCCCAATCTCTCTCTCTCTCTCTCTCTCTCTCTCTCTCTCTCTCTCCCTCTCTCTCTCTCTGTCTGTCTCGCTCTCTCTCTCTCTTTGTCCATATATATATATATATATATATATATATATGATTCTTACTTGCAAACCCAAACCCAGTCTTCTCTTTAATACAAATGAACAGTTTGGTCCTCTCTCAGAAGCTACACTCTCCACTCACCCTGAACCCAATCACTTTCTCAAGCAAATTCAATTCTGTACGTTTTTTTTTTCAGTGACTTTTTCTCTCAACTAGATTCAACTAGATTCTTAACAACATAAAAAAAAAATCTGTATTATAATATATCCAGAAAGAGAAGGACAGAGAAAGAGATAGTAAAATAAAAAGTGTGAGGAAAGATGGAAGGATGAGGAAGAAAAAGAAAAGGGAGGTGAAAAATGGTTCAGAGACACCCCCTACACCTGGGCACCGCCCCTCTCCTTTACAAGGCTCACATTTCCCATACTAATTTCCTTTAGACTGAGCACCAAGGAAAAAATTTGCTGTCTTCCGGAGCTTATAGAGCTCAGGACCAAGTGTGTGTTATCATTAACACCTACTCAACAAAAGGCTTGACCCCCCCAGACCTATGATCAATCAAGGCTAGAAGTGAAAGAACCTGAGCCAAGACCAATGCACTGCAACAACACTCCCTGAACACGTTAGTCCCTGCAGGTTCCAGTGCTGCTCCTGGAGTCCAGCTGACACTCAGACTGAGTAGATCTCTGTATACTACTTTAAAATACAATAGGTATTGTGATTCATGTTGGTTGGTTGGTTGGTTGATTTATTTTCGATTGTGTGGTTAGGTATCAAACCGAGAGGCTCACACATACGACCCAAGCCCTCTCTGCCAAGTAACATCCTCTAAATCAAGAGACTATATATTTCTGATATTGTGTATCCCTTTATGTTCCCTTCAAGAGATTGGCCGAGGAGACTTACTATGTGTGTTAACCTAACTATTTGTTCAATAGTACCATTCCAACAGGACTATTGTTCCAACAGTGTCATCCTCCTTTTTATAGAAAACCACCTTAAAAGATGTGATCAAAACTTATTATGTATTTTTTATCATTACTCCCTTCTTAATTCATCTCAGAAAGGTCTCACCACCTCCATCTCTCTGAACAAGTCAGAATATGCTCAACAATAAGCCTCATTGCCAGATCCCATCTTTTACTCATAAGACCACCCAGAGCTTTGACTTTGCATATCCCTTCTTCCTTCTAGAAGAGTTATCTCACTTGGCCTTTAAAATATTACTCCCTTTGGTGGTTTTTGTACCTCAGTTATCTTAGACCTTCTTGTTCTTCACTGCTGGCCTTTCCATTCTGTGATTTGCCAAACACTCCAGAACTCAGGTCTCTGAGCTTCCTACCTGGGTAGGATGTTGCTTTCCTTGTTATGTGTTGTTTCCCAAGACTTAGGACAACACCAACTACACTATAAGCGTTCGTTGCATATTTGTTGAATGAGTAAATCAATATATACTTGGAAAATGAATAAATAAAGCTATTTTCTTCTACTTCAATCCATTTAATTAAAATCACTGTTGTTTAATATTCTAGTGAGAAGCTTCTATTAGTCATGCAAGAGATTGCTCTAAGGTGACTGATTAAATATCTCATTTCAAAACAGAAATTCTCATCCTTGGGTCACTATTTTCAAACAACCTTACAGTTCTCTTGAAAGAACCCAACACAGATTATTATTTATTCTTTTCATTACTTCATGACATTCTCAGTAACCAAGTGAAAAACATATGTCAAAGCAATCTCTCCCTGTTTCTTCTGATTGAAATCAATATTCTTCTTGCTCTTAACAGCAGTAAAAATCATCACAATGGTTTCTGTTAACTCAACGGAATGTCAAGTGATATCTCTGTATATTGTTACCAGCAGGGATGTCAACACAATACTAGCAAAAGCTTATAATCACTGCTGCTTTTATTATCTACAAAATGTCATGTGTGCACATGGCATTTCACCAAACAACACAATGAAAACAAGAACCCCGTCTCAAACAGCTTAGAGATTATTTAGACAAAGGTCCAAAGAATAGAGAAGTGAAACTTAAGAGGAGGGCCTGCTGTTACTGAGAAAAGAATAGGATCAATCTGAGTAGTTAGAACTGAAAAGTTGCGTTCACAAATAGAAGATATAACTCAAATGGAATTTTCAAAACCTGCTCTCTGTTGACCATAGAGAAGATCACTTGGCATATACTCACTGTGGGAAAACTCAAACAATAAAATAGCAATAAACAATATATCTCACCATTAATTGCTTAACAACATGACATTTATAATTGTTAAGACAAATCTGCCATTTCCTAAGATAACTCCATAAAAAACATATTGAGCATGAATTGGGTCTAACTTGAATTTTTGTTTATAAATCTGCAACACCTAACTTAGTCTAGTATTTATGGGGCCCACTAATATATTAGCAATGCAAGAAAAGTCACAATTTTTTTTTTACCAGTCACCATCTGCTTTATTGAACACCATATTTTTAGCTTTAGAAAGAAGGTTTCCAATTCATTCCCATGATTGTCAAGGCCCCTGGGCCTTAGCCAGGACATCCAATCAGAGAACAGACCTGGCCACTCCAAGGTCTGGAAGGAATGAAGGTCAGTATGTCAGAATTGTAAAAGACTTTATCCACAGGATGAGGCTCAGAGAAGTGGTCTTGCCATCTTCAGGGGACCTGCCCTTCAGGCTGTGGTGGCTCTTGGTATGCTCTAGAGAGCCGTTCCACGAGTTCCTCCTTCTCATCCTCTGGGAGGAAGCTTGACTTCTCTGCATTGATGTTCAGTCGCTTGAACTCCTCCTCAGTGAAGCCCATGTCACAAAATTTGAAGTGGAGCATTTGTATGTGGGGAAAGCAGTGCATTGTGCCATAGATGTCCCATCAAAGGAAGCAGATATTCCTCGGAAAGATTGATAACACCAGGGAAGATATACTCTATGATGCCCATGTTATAGCTGTCTAAAGGAAGTCAAAACTCTGAAATCTTTGTGGGCAATCCTCTGAGTTTACCCAACTACAGAATCATATTATGTCATCAAAACTAAATAAAATCATATGCAAAACTTAGCCATTATGAAGATTGACTTTAAAATAGAGTCTCAAATGACTGTACATCTTTAGATGTTTTATATGAACTTAGTAAAGATACATGAGGTTAATTTCTTACCTTAGCCAAATCACTCTGTGTACTTCATGACTATTTGGAGTTCACAGAGTGAACACTCAGGCTTCTCTCTCTCTCTCCCCATTACCAGGACCAGCCGGGCTCTCCAGAGGATACACTACAAAGAACAAAATGGGGCAGTATTCTTAGAGGGCAAATCAGAAAGATCAGTATATTCTTAGTTCTTCCCTTCTTATGACTTTACGGACATTAACAAACACGGGCAGCAAGGCACATCTGTAGTGGAGTCTATGAAGGAGTGATGATCTGAGGAAACTCACCAAATGTGGGAAAGCACTCCACCTGGTAACTTCTTCACAGGAACAATGGAAGTTTGGACGGTTTGCATGGCAAATAATGCTTAATTTCATGATAATACTAAATATTTTTGTTAATTTCAAAATAAATTTGCTTTAGAAAGCAACATTCCTTGAGCATATCCTATCGAAATAATTAAATACTGTTGCAGCATAGCAGTATTTTCCACTTTGAAAAATTGATCAGCTTTTAGTGTAAGTTAGAAATTAATGTCCAATTGTATGTTTTTCCAACCAGATTTCCTTGTAACCTTTCTTCTTATTATTAACCCTTTATTTAGCTGAGTGAAATGTTTCTCCAGATTTGATAAATTCTTCTCTCTCATTGTCTCTGTTTATTTTCAAATGCTTACCAATTAGTGTGTTAGAGCTCAGTGTTGTTCTCCTATGCACTAATTCTCTTGCTTTGGTTTCAGCACATTCTCTTGATCTCAGTAATGCCATTTCCTTTCACATGAGCTTTCCCACAACTGTTTTACTATTCAATATATCCATGTATATTTTATTGAGTAACATTTTCACTTCCTGCCAGACATTCTATTTCTGTAGCCACCACTTTTGTTTTATAAGAATGTGTCACTCAGGTAAGTTTGAAGTTATTAGTAAAATACATATTTATTATACTTCAATGCCCCAAATTATCTCTTTCTCCCTGTGCATCTCTTGGTCATTTTCACTATCTTGATTTTTCTCTTTAAACAATTGGTAGGAATCACAGTTGCCCGCATCTGTAGCAGAGGGCTTTGGTGTGGAGAGCTGAAGGGAAGCCCCACGAGGCCGGAGAGGTAGGGTGAAAGAGAACCTATGCAGAGATCAGAGTGCTCTGGAGGTGTGCAGTTGAGAAACAGAGCAACAGGTAGTAATGATCAACGCACATCCCCAAGCACACAAAAGAAGCACAGGACTACTGTTCAGTGGAGCAAATCCTCCTCATTAACTAGTTCTCCAGAGGCTGTAAGAAGAGCTCATCCGCCCCCAAGTGATAAACTCAACCCTAAAACCATTAACCCTTTTGGTGAACAGCCACGGGTCCCTTCAGCTATTTACTCTCAAGGACGCATTCCATGCAGATTGGTACATGGCTCAGTAAAACACAGATTACAGTGGGAGTGCCCGCCTGAAACTCTTCCATTTGATCTGCTTCTAATTACACTAGCTGAAGATCTGAGGGAGACCAAGCATCCTTATACTTTTGTGTCAAAGGAAAGCTTTAGGGAATTAACTTCTGGTCAAGGGTGCTCCTGAAAAAGCTATCCCTTTGCTACCTCGACTGATCCCTGTGCTGAAGGCAGCTCTAGTTCATTCTGATGATGAAGTGTTTGAAAGAGGACTGAGCGCACTCGTGCAGCTGAGTGTGGTTGTTGGCCTGTCTCTGAATGGTCATCTGAAACTTCTGCTTACAAGTCTTTCGAAGAGGCTAATGGACAAAAAATTCAAAGAGCCCATCACCAGTGCTCTGCAAAAGCTGGAGCAGTATGGTGGAAGCGCAAGTCTTATCATCATCAAATCTAAAATCCCAACATACTGCTCTATCTGCTGTTGAATAAGGGAGGCAATGAAAGCCAGGCTGCTTCCTCAGGCACTGACAGTGGCTGCCTGGACCTTTTCTCAGTTCAGTTCATTCTGACTCACAGCACCATTCATTCAGTAACGTGGCTTCAGGGATCATGCCAAGTCCGGAAGAATCATCATACAAAATGCTTGTCCAAAAAAGCTAATTAAAGTAACGTGCGTAAAAGTTGCGTGCTGTAGGGGTTTCTCATTCATCACACCTATGTGTGTATTTTCCGGTGCATTTTTACTTGCAGACCATCTCAAGATCACTTTGTAGCTATGCCTTATTTTATAGGTTGCTTTTGTCTCATTTCTTGGTTTTTATATTTACCAAGACTGAAAATGTTTTATGATAGCAAGTAAACATTGTGACTGAACTATTAGTCAGGATGTGTAAATGTGTATTTTATAATGCGGGGATGCTTGGGAATATCATTTTTGTCCTGAATATTCTAGTTTTAAAACCTTGTTTTAAATGTGAAAATTCTGTTACAAGTTTATTGTTTATTACAACTTTTTAAACTATCTAAACTTTAGGTGTTAATTGTAATTAAGTAAATGCTATTTTTGCATTTTGTAGTCCCAAAATAGTGATGATATGTATATATACATACATATATATGTATGTATGTACATATAGATATATAGATAGATAGATATAGATATTCAGAAATTAAAATCTAAAACTTACATGTAAAAAAAATTGGTAATTCCTGGATCACCATTAAAAATAACGATGAACTCATTGTTTTTAATAGCTCCATTGTGTAAATGTACCACAATTTCTGTATCCATTCCTCTGTTGAGGGACATCTGCATTCTTTCCAGCTGCTGGCTATTATAAATAAGGCTGCTATGAAGATAGTGGAGCATGTGTCCTTATTACATGTTGGAGCATCTTCTGGGTATATGCCCAGGAATGGTATAGCTGGGTCCTCCGGTAGTACTATGTCCAATTTTCTGAGGAACCGCCAAATTGATTTCCAAAGTGGTTGTACTAGCTTGCAAGGACACCAATGGGAAGAGGGGTCCTTGGTCCTGAGAAGGTTTGATGCCCCAGTGTGGGGAGAAGAATGCCAGGACAGGAGAGGGTGGATTGGGGAGGGGGGGTGGGTGGAGCAGCAGGATGGGGGTTTCAGAAGGGAAACAAGGAAGGGGGATAACATTTGAAATGTTAATAAAGAAAATATCTAATAAAAATGCTGCAAAAAAATAAAAGGTTATAATCATAAAGCAAAAAGCAAAAAACAAATAGCTATGGATGAAACGGCAAGTTTGTTTGTGAACATGCTTTTAGGCTGTTTGTGACGTATCTCCATAGCATTCTTGTAGTATGCTGTCAATTGTTCTCTTTTCACGGCCTACCTTCCTTTTTAATGCTTTGCATGTAGATGATCTCACTGTTATTCTTCTACTCCTTCATCCCTTTGTCTTTTTGTTTTTACCCTCTCAAATCCTCTACCTTGAATAGGAGCTTTGGTCATAAGCCCTACCTTAGTAAAAGCCTGAGTCAAAGCCTGGACATCCCTGACATATAAACCAAGCTAAGCTGACAGTCACACAAAAGGTTCATGGTGATCCATATGCAAACTGAACTTCACTTCAGGAAGGGACTACCCTTGGGGTTTTGTTCTTATTGTTTCTGTTTGGGGTTTTTAATTTGACTTTGGTGTACTACATGAGCTTCCTTGAGACAAACACCTTTGCCTCTGATGGTCCAGACTTAAGGCTTCATTCTTAAACTACTCTAATCCTACAGTCTCCAGAGATACCTTTTTAGAAGAGGCATTTGATATTGATTCCCATCTTTTTCTTTCTGAACATTGATTGTTTGACTTCTTTCCTGAGGTGTCTTCTAGTTAATTTTACCACATGCATGAGCAAAATAGCCTTGTTGCAAGGCTACCATCCTAACCCAGAAATCACTGAGAAGCCAAGACACCTCCCTTCTGTCATCAGATGCATCCTATACATGACACAGTCAAATTGAATGCACCTACAGAGGATACCTATATTCTACTCTCCTTTTGCATCCTCACTTCCTCAACCTTGTTCAGAAAACCAAAGGTTTGCCACAAAAGGAAAATGAGACTCATAGTAAGCAAACTATGTCCATCCTTCTCCATTATAATATTAGATAACACAAACAGTGGACCTTTGTGAAGACAAATATTATTACCTACATTTTCTGTAAAGGATGATGTCTTATTTCATATCTAAATGCAGAATAACCTAAAATGTGCAATTCAGAACTATAATGAAATATGTCACCAGCCCATCCTTTAAAAAACTGTTTAAAACTGTTTTAACATTTACTTCAATCACTAAGGAACAAAACATTGTATAAATATATAACAGTATTCACAAAAGGGACTAATAATCATAAGGACAAAAAACTAAACAGCCTACCTAGTTATACTATATATGTACAGTCCCATATTTGAAGACATAACATATGACATACATATAGAACACATATATGTTCCTATATACAATACATATGCATTTAAACATATATGTATGTAAATATATGTGTGTGAATATCTACAGATAACAGAAAGACAGCATGTGTATGACAAACAGGAGACAATGAAGATGAAGGGCAGAGACAATCAAATAACAAAAAAGAGAGAAGCCCTCATTAGATTGAACAGAGATAATACTTGGAAAATAGAGAATGTTCAACCAAGGCAAAACCAGTCCAATCCAAATAGACAGACAGAATGAGATGCATACATTGACTCTCCCGTTTTCATTTCTCTCTCTCTCTCTCTCTCTCTCTCTCTCTCTCTCTCTCTCTCTCTCTCT
>JADRCD010216726.1:0-22847 GCA_019843815.1 Montemys delectorum
GATATAAAACAACAATCAATTTAACAGTGTTATGTAGATGCTTGTCTACAGCAATACTGAAAATACATACGTTTTTCTCAATATAAATTTTAAATAACTCCAAACATATTAACTGTATATTTCAAAATAATACATCACTACTAGTATTTTCTTAAATGAACATAAATACATAAAGTCTTTTTGTTTGTTTGTTTGTTTGTTTTGTATTCAGTAGAGTTTAAAATCTTGGCTCTTATTGTGGAACAAGCCCCAAATAAGAACAATTTGTAGACATCGGATTTCATTGTAATAAGGCTACACTTCAATGACCCTCATATCACCAAAGGATTTTACCTCCATCGTAGCTAAGCTGAGAGTTGACAGTTCTGCTGCACCAAGGAATGAATTGTAGGCACGATTTTTGGATACAGACTTCCTGCTATGGTCAAAACTTGAGTGTGTGACTTTATTCTCAGGCCACAGAGAACAGGTTACATTCATTTAAGAAATGGTGTGTGTATTAAGATGGTCTATCCATAAAGTCATTCACCAACTGTTTCAATGAACAATGGTTCTGCTTGGAGGGTGGCACAGACATTAGGTGTGGGTAAGAATCTGGTTCATTGGCTGTGATAATTTGAAAAGCATTCATCTCAGAGAAAGAGTAACTTATAAAGTCCTCTTCTTCAAACTTGATACAAGAGCTAGAAATGTCAAGCAAAGCATTCAATCACACTCTTGTTGTTCTCTTTCCTACAAGCCACCTCCCAAGTTAATTGTCTATGTCTCTCTTGAGTATATAAATACTTTTGAAATATATAAGCTGTTCTGAAAACCATAGTATAGTGTAAAAACATGAAATAAACAATACTACTAGTAGAGAGGCTGAGATAAGAGAAGCAAGATTTCAAGACCCTTATGTTGTACACAGCAAGACACTGTCACAAGCAAGCTGAAAGTGTATATAGATTGTACAATATTGGATCTATTTCTCCAATTACCAAATTAGAGAGACCATTGGATGACAATCAACAAATTTCTAATTCCTCATATTTTTGGATTCCAATCAATTAGTATATGTTGGTAATATTAATTTTTATATTAAGATATTAAGAAAGGTAATTGTCACTTCCTGTTGTTTTTGTTGTAAGAGGTGGAATTAGATTTGTGTGGATTTGTTGAAAGATTACTTTCTTGCTTCTTCTAGGGTGTAGTTTTGCTCCTTATGTTGATGTTTTCTATCTATTATCCTTTGTAGGGCTGGATTTGTGGAAAGATATTGTGTAAATTTGGTTTTGTCATAGAATATCTTGTTTTCTCCATCTATGGTATTTGGGAGTTTTGCTGGGTATAGCAGCCTGGGCTGGCATTTGTGTTCTTGTAGGGTCTGTATGACATCTGCCCAGGATCTTTTAGCTTTCATAGTTTCTGGTGAGAAGTCTGGTGTAATTCCGATAGGCCTGCCTTTATATGTTACTTGACCTTTTTCCCTTACTGCTTTTAAAATTCTTTCTTTGTTTAGTGTATTTGGTGTTTTTATTATTATGTGATGGGAGGAATTTCTTTTCTGGTCCAGTCTATTTGGAGTTCTGTAGGCTTCTTGTATGTTCATGGGTATCTCTTTCTTTAGGTTAGGGAAGTTATCTTCTATAATTTTGTTGAAGATATTTACTGGCCCATTACCTTGGGAGTCTTCACTCTCTTCCATACCTATTATCCTTAGGTTTGGTCTTCTCATTGCATCCTGGATTTCCTGGATGTTTTGGGTTAGGAGCTTTTTGCTTTTTGCATTTTCTTTGACTGTTGTGTCAATGTTTTCCATAGTGTCTTCTGCCCCTGAGATTCTCTTTTCTATCTCTTGTATTCTGTTGGTGATGCTTGCATCTATGAATCCTGATTTCTTTCCTAGTTTTTGTATCTCCAAGGTTGTCTCTCTTTCTGATTTCTTTATTGTTTCTATTTCCATTTTTAGATTCTGGATGGTTTTGCTCATTTCCTTCACCTATTTGATTGTGTTTTCCTGTAGTTCTTTATGGGATTTTTGTGTTTCCTCTTTAAGAGCTTCTAGCTCTTTACCTGTGTTCTCCTGTATTTCTTTGAGGGTGCTATTTATGTCTTAAAGTCCTGTATCATCACCATGAGAAGTGATTTTATATCTGAATCTTGCATTTCCGGTGTGATGGTATGTCCAGGATTTGCTATGGTTGGAGAATTGAGTTCTGATGATGCTAAGTAACCTTGGTTTGTGTTGTTTATTTTCTTATTCTTGCTCCCCCCTCCCCAATCTGGTTATCTCTAGTGCTACCTGCCCATGCTAAATTTGACTGGAGCCTGTCCTTCCTGTGATCCTGGTTGTATCAGAACTCCTCAGAGTCAAGCTGTTTCTGTGATCCTGTGATTCTGGGATCCTGTGACCCTGGGCTTGTTAGAGCACCTGGGAGTGCAACAGCTTCCTTTGAGTGTTGTGGGACTGGCTGTGGAGCCTGGGCCCAAGGTCCACTCAGGACATCAGCCCAGAGAGACCGGAAGGAACCTGAGCCACTCTGCTGGTGGAGTTCCTATGTGCCTGGTCCTGCTCGTCCCAGTTACTCCCTGTGTTGGGACAGATGTTGTGTCCTCCTCACCTCTGATCCTGAGAGTGTCAGAGAGCTTGGGAGTGGAGCTTCCTCTGGGTGTTGTGGGACTGGCTGCAGAGCTTGAGCCCAAGGTCCTCTCAGGATACCAGCCCAGAGAGACTGGTCTGCTCAGGATTTTTAGTTGGTGGTAGTTCTCAGTTCGGACTGGAAGCACCTGAAGGCTCAAATAGGACTAGAGATTCTGCTGGCAAGATGGCTTCTATTGCACAACTGCCACAGAAGCCCTTTGCTCCTTGCCTTATAAGTCTGTCATTTTGTAGAAATGCTTGACAGTATGGCACAGCAAGTGGCTTCTTCAGGTGTCAACTGTGTGTGTGTGGGGGGGGGGAGTGAGGAGGAGACAGAGCTAAGATACCAGATATTGGCAGACTAACATCATTGTGTAAGTCATATACTATATTGCTTTTCTATTGCTGTGATGGACATCATGACCAAGGAAACTTATAAAAGAACAGATCTTTATGGTTTCAAGGAGTTAGAACCTGTGATTGTAGAGTGAAGGACCAGTTTATTGTTCACATCTCAAACTGTAAATCAGATGCAGAGAGCATAAAGCTGTTTGAAATCTCAAAGCCTACATATCTCCTCCAATGGGGCCACACCTTCTAATCCTTCCCAAAGAGTCCCACTGACTTTTTAATTCAATTATTCAATAATTTATCCAATTATTCAATCACATGAGCCTATGGGGCCATTCCCATTCAAACCTATACTATCTAGTTTCTTTTCTCATGATGAATGCTATGGCCAAAGGTCACTTGGGAAAGAATGGGTTTATCTTACAGGCTACAGTTTGTCATCTGGGGAAATATGCCTATGGCTTACACTCTGGCTCATGCTCAGCTAGCTTTCTTATGCAGCCCAGGCCTACCTGTCAGGGATGGAACCACCCTTCATGAGCTGGACCTTCCCTGTCAGTTATCAACCAAGACCATCTCTCATAGACATGGCCACAAGCCCCTCTTCCCAGGTACATGGAGGTTGTGTCAAATGGATGCATGGCTTTTTATTTTTCAATAGTCAGGGTTCTCTAGAGCCACAGAACTTATGGAATATCTCTCTATATTGAAAGAATTTATTGTGATGACTTATAGTCTATAGTCCAACTAATTCAACAATGGTCAGCTATGAATGGAAAGTCTAAGAATCTAGTAGTTGCTCAGTCCCACAAGGCTAGTTGTTTCAGCTGGCCTTCTGTAGAAGTAGGTTCCAACACATGTGCTGGCAAGTAAGTGCGAGCAGGGGAAGAAGAGCAAATCCTCCTTCTTTCAGTGTCCTTATGGAGGCCTCCAGCAGAAGGTGTGGCCCAGATTAAAGTGTGTACCGCCAGGCCTAGAACCAGGGACTTGGTTTGTCCCAGGCTGACCTTGAACTCAGAAATCTTCTTGTCTCAGTCTCCTGGGATTAAAGGCATGTACTACCTTGCCTGGGCCTAAGCTTTTCATGGCCACTATGCCTTAAGATCTCCATGCCAAGATACAGGTCAGAAACTTGTGTCTTCCAGCCTGAAGATCTGAATCTCAGGTGAGCCCTCCAGTTCATTCCAGACATAGTCAAACTGACAGCCAGGAGTAGCCATTACAAGTAGTGAACTGAGTTGGTATTACTTGTACAGGGACAAAAATTAGGCTCAACATTTTTTTTTTTTTTATGAATTAGATTTGTTCTTTGGACAATTTTATACATGTAATGTATTCTAATTACTCTCCTTCTCACACTCTGTTACCCCCCTCCCTGTAATTTTCCTTTCTTCCCTACAAATCTCTCTCCCATAAGCATGTCTTTTTGATTCATTGTCCCCTGGATTAACTAGAACCGTCCATATGATCATGGCCTGGTGGACTCACAGTGAAGACAGATGGAGGAGCCAGAGCACATGTCTTAAGAAAGAGCTCAATCTATAAAGTAGTTGCCATGGAAATAAGAGGACCCGAGCTTTGATCTCTAGCACCTACCTATATAAGCAGTGGAAGGTGGGTGTGTATTTGTAACCCCAGTCTGGGAGTCGGAGACAGACAGCTCTCAGTAGACAGCTAGGCTAGCCACGCCGATGAGCCCCAGGTTCGACGGGAGACCCTGTCTCAAAAGTTAAGATGATGGGTGATATCTGATAACACAGTCTCATCACAACTGCCATTAATGGCGGTTAGTGGGAAGATGGACATTCCTGACAGAACATGGGCTCATTCCTCTAGTTCTCTGGAGAAGCAACAGTGAGAGGGATTTTGTTAGTTTTTGTTGTGAAAATGTTTAAAATGGAAACACTGGCCGCCCTGCCCTAAGCGCTAAAATCGCTAGAGCATACACAAATAAAAAAAAAAAAAAATGGAGTCACTTAAATACATCTTCATTCAGACAAAGGCAGCTTTTCTGCGTGACTCAGTGGTCTTGAGTTAGCAACCGCTTCAGGACAGTATACCTTCAGGTGGGATTTATAATGTCACCTGAGTACTCACATGCACACATACATACTGCCACCCTGTCGCCAAGTGTGACATCTGGTCGATAGATGCCATCTGAAAAGAATTACCCCATGGGTGGTGGTGTGACTGGATGAGAAAGAGGATGGAAAATGTCACAGAGGGAGGGAGGGAGGGAGGGGAGGAGAGAGGGAGGAGAGAGAGGAGCGAGAGGAAGGGGAGAAAGGAAGGAAGGAGGGAGAGAGAGAGGTACTTAGTGGAGAGCACTTGACCCTTTCAGAACGAGACTTAGCTTGGAGACCAGAGGGACGTTTGGTCTGACAACTGGGAGCAACACTTGTGTGTACAGAGTTACTTCCCAAGCAGTCAGATCTCAGGCCCTAAGTTCAGAATGGTACTAGGGTTGGCCCAGGCCTATTGCTGCCCAAGGACTTTTTAACTGAGTAAAGTTTATGTCCTTCCTGGCAAGGGTCCTCCATAAAAGGCATGCTTGCCCCCACTAATGTCAAAGTTCCTGGGCTCTAAGGTAAAGTTGGCATGAATATGGGAAGCAAGGGAAATGTCACGCAAAATGTAGGAAGAACAAAGAACAAACACTATCTTCCAGCCCTGGAAAGACACCAGCCTCCCTCCCTTCCACCTCCTTCTTAGTCCTGGGTGTGTGGTAGGGGGTGGGATGGACTGGGGTGGGTGGGTGGGGATGGGGCTCCAGTTTTTCCTGGAATCAATTTTGTCAAAACTTCCCCCTGCAGGCTTGAGACCTGCTCCCCTCTGAGATGCTCAGCATGTCGTCAAACCAGTTTTAACTCGAAAGACAGATGGCATCAACATGAAAGATGCCTTCTAAGTCCCATCAGCACTGGGTGAAGGATGTTTGAATGATGTTACATCCTGCATGGGGCAGGGGGCGGGGCGCGGGGCAGCACAGAGAGGCTGTGAGGGTGGACAGTCCTGCTGGCAGAGCTTCCAGGGAGGAGGGCGGGCGGGCGGGCAGAGACACCACCTGCAGAGCAAATGGAGAAGAGGGACCATGCGGAAGGGGAGGCAGGAGCACCGAGAGCAGGCAGTTGGGAACAAGTCCATTTTGTGGAGCTTGCAAACCTGAACTCAAATATTAAAAATGCTTTCATCAGTCCTCTTAATCCAGAGAAATTCTTTTGGCTTACATGCGAGGAAAAGTCAGTCCCTTAAGGGGAAGCAGGCGAAGAAGGACATAATGAGGATGTGAGTCAGAGGCTGGAACTGCTGGCAAATGCCGTGCTGAAGGAGGCCAGGCAGAGGGGCCTGCAGACCAGGGATAGCGCTCCCCTGCTTTTTATTGATCTCTCTCTTTAGTTATTAAAATGCTTGACTCTGCTCAGTGGGGGAAAGGTGAGAGAGAAAAAGAACAATTTTGTTCTGGCTCACTTTTTCTCCCTCTGGGGAATAAGGGCCCTTGGTCTCCAAAGCTGTGTTTTTCTTGGGGTTTTTGCCTTTTAATAGGGGTTGAAGAAAGTGGTTATAGACATTTGAGGGGAAATAAAGCCTGCGGTTTATTAACTGCCCTGGTTTTAATCAGTGGTGCTTTGAGCAGGGTAACATTAGGGTTGAAACAATGACAACCGATACTGGGATTTTCTGTGCTTTTAACCCAAAACTGAAGTCTTGTGGATTCTCTGACAAAAATACATTTGTTTCTCTGGCCTGGCTGGGGTTGGGGGGGAGGGGAGAAGGAAGGCTGTAGGGAGGGAGGGTTGTGGGGAAGGAGGGTTTTGTGAGGCCAACAGAAGAGGCAGGGAGGACTAAGGAGAGAACAGAGCTGCCATGGGGATTCTTGTCAAATAGGATTCCAGCTGCTAGGGAGCAAGGCTGAAACCCTTAGTGAGGCTAATAGAAAGGGGGAGACGGGGAGCAGTGACCAGCGCTGCTGTAGCCGCTCCAGTCCACAAATACATCTTCACAGGCAAACTCTCAGGGTGGCTGTCTTCCTCTTGCAGACCTTACAAGCGTTATAAATGACACCATTTCTTCTGTTTGGAAAGCTTAGAAAGGAAGCAACAGGCCTCCCCTAGTGGAAGGTGGCTTTCCAAGGTGACTCAACTTGCCTTTGAAGGGCTCTCCCACCCTGCCCCTTATTTAGTTAGCATGGCCACTGTGGAAGTTACCAACAATCGTCCAGCAAGATTAGGCCGGTATGAAGACGGAGATCAAGCTCTGCCATTAATCCACATCTTCATCTTACACCAGGTGTGCAGCAGCGGGGCCTCCTAGGAGTGTGCTCTTCAAGAGCATCACCCTTGAGTTTCAGGGTATTTATCTTTTTAGGAAGAAACAGGCTCAGTGTTAACCTGTCTCCTGCTGTGGGGCCCGAGGGCCTCTCAGATGACTGAGACACACTTGAGAGCTCATAACTGGAGGACACATCCCCACCCGTGCTCCTGGGTTCAGCAGTGTGTTCCCATGGTAACGTGTTCTCAATGGCAAGGGAAAAAAAAATGACTGTTCCTTGTTCTCAGGTCCAAGGGTCATCAATCACATCCTCCCTCGGCATTCCTGGTGGAGACAGGCGTGTTTCTGGAAGACTGAGGCTCAAGGTCTCCCGAACCAGGTAGATGGCCCGGAAGAACCTGCTAGGATCTGTCCAGCCGTATGCCAAGGGAGCCGCAGCTGTGTCATCCAGCACTCTGGTTATGGTTATGTCACCCAGAACCCTTGGCTGAGGCTTCGCTCCTTTCGGTATCTCCGCTGTGGTCCCATCTGGGGTAGCTCTCTTAGAAGCAAATGCACAGCTCCCAGTACTAACTGTTTCTGGGGGTCTACGCTTGACTCCACAGGGTGGCCCTATAGAAGAAGCCTTACTTGTTGTTCTTGACCACAGAATGTACACCCAACTTCAAAACAATAGATTGTCTTAGGAATCTGAGATCATAGCGGTAGGGGTTGTGGCTACTCATGTTTATTAGGACGGGTTCTGTTAATGGCCATGTTTTAGAGCAAATTAGCCAAGGATTTTTTTTCATTATGCATGAGTTAAAACTGGGCCACATGCTCCCAATATATTTATATATCATTCGTTTGTAAATAGTGTTCATGCATAAATGTTGCTAGCTAATATCAAAAGGCACCTTATGTACCCAAGAATTCTAAAAATGAAAAAAAAAAAGATTCTCATACAAAGACGCATACTCAGTGTCCAGCTCTTGGTATTTAATTCCATGCTCCAGTAAAAAGAGCCAAAATTCCTCAGATAAATGACTGATTCTAGAACCTGGCAGAGGAATCCCAATGGCCAAAGTGGGGGAGACTTTCGAGCCAGAAAATAAATGCCGTCTGGTATATAGCAGAACTTACACAACAAATGGCCATGAGTGACCATATAAGTCAATTGCTGAATTAGTAAGTGAGCAAAGACAGAGAGAGACACACTTCATGTGTAAAAATCCAGTGGTCATGTTGGAAGTCCACCATCCTTGGGGTACAACACTACTCCCCATTCAAGCTGAGCTGTGCCCAGTGACTGCCTTTCACAGGGCAAGGAATGATGGCAGGGAAGGGACCTAGAAATCATGGTCTCAGCAAGTGACATAGACTGACATTTGCAGTGGTAAGTGAGGCGGAAAGTATCCCTGACAGAAATGAGCTAGTGGAGCAGCATTTGATCGGGTGGACTTTCTCCAGGCCTACGGACTAATACATGTTCTCCTGGCCTACGGACTCGTACAGAGGAAACACGGGACACGTCCCAGGTGGCGAGGGTCAGACGCCATATGTCGACATGAGTCCTCACAATGGTCAAGGTTATTTAAAAGCAGGAAGGTCTGAGAAGCTGGCGGACTGAGAGGAACCGAAAGATGAAAAATTCTCACAGCTAGATACAGCACTGTTGCTGGTCTCGACATGGCGCCAGAGATGGGGCATGCAACAGAAGCTAAGGAAATCGGAAGAACATAAGGGCCTTACTTAATGTAAATGACTGACTTCGGTTAATGTATCATACAGGTTAATTAATTACAACAGATACAGTGTGCTAATCTGGTATGTTAATAGAGATTCAGAACATAAGGAATATGGGAACTCTTCATTGTTTTTATGTGTGTGTGAGTTACTTTTCTGTTGCTGTGATAAATGAGGAAAGAGGTTTTATTGTCTTACATAGACATACACACACAGAGATACACAGACACACACACAGAGACAGAGAGAGACACACAGACACACACACAGATAGAGAAAGAGACAGAGAGAAAGAAAGAGACAGAGACAGAGACAGAAAGAGACAGAGAGAGACACACACACAGAAAGAGAGAGAGAGAGAGAGAGAGAGAGAGAGAGAGAGAGAGAGAGAGAGAGAGAGAGAGGGAGAGAGAGAGAGAGAGAGAGAGAGGAGGGAGGGAGAGAGGGGAAGTGGAGCAGGACTGTAGATTCAGCGCCCACCCAGAGTGATGCACTTCCTCCAGCAAGACTCCATCTTCCATCTTCCAAGGGTTCAACAAGCAGTGCCACTGAGAACCAAGGATTCAAGTACACAGGCCACGGGGGGACATTTCTCATTCAAATCACCACACTATTCTACAAATAAAACTATTATAGAGAATAAACACGGTGTGGCGAATGGCTATCTCAGCACTGATGCCAGTGGGATTTTGTTTTGGGTTTTTGAGTCTCATGTAGCAGGGGCTAGCCTACATGTTACTATGTAACCTCCACCTACACTCAGCTCACTTGTGCTAAGTTACACCTGATAGCAATCTGCTGAGACTGTTCAGTGTAGTCTCATAACATGTAACAAGTAACAGAACATGTAACTGCATCCCTGTCCTGTCAATACCCGAATGTATTGTTCTAAATGTGACAACCAAAAATGTCTCCAAATGTTGCCAGACTATCCTTGGGGTGGGGACAAAACAGCTTGGGGGACCACTTGGTTTAAAGAGGCACTGGATGGGCAGAGAGAACTGGCATCAGACCCAGAGTTTAGGAATATTCTTACGTATCAAAATGACCATCCTGATTCTGCCATTTTTGTATGATTATTTCAATATTTCTCTGTCTAGAGTAACTTAAGACGGAAAAGGTTTATTCCAGCTCATAACACAAGGATACAGACAGCTGGAAAGTCAGCGTTGCAGAGCTCAAAGCAACTGGTCTCATCACAAATCACAATCAGGAAATGGGTTGGTGAATGGCTGCTGCCACCCAGCTCCATTCTGTGCGTTCACACGTCAGGGTCCCATCCAGGGAAAATGCACTCAGGGTAGCTCCAACAAGCACTGCCCGGCTCCTAAGTGGCTCTGCGCTCTATTAAGTTGGAGAGCCGGTCACTTCATCACCCCACCCCACCCCACCCCACACAATGATGATTATTTCTTCTATCATTAGTTGAATTAGAAATTGTCAGTTGACTGAGTGTTTATGATTTTTCATGATGTGTGCACCGATGTTTGCACTGATGTGTGCACAGGGTGAGAGGGCAGTGCTGGAGGAACAAGCAGGGCCTGGCGACACATTTTTTTTTTTTTTTTTTTTTAATCCCGCACTGAGAAAGCTCAAACAGGAGCGTTACAAGTTGGAGATTAGTCTGGGCTAGAAGGTGATATTCCATCTTAAGATGAGACAAAATTAACAAAACAACTGCAACAAAGAGCAAATAACAGCAGGGAGGGGTACAAGCAGAGGAAACAGAAAGGAGCTGATGGTGCTCAGCGAAAGAAAGAACCTTGTGCTGCTACAAAGCTTTCTTATGGACTCCTGTTACATCCCACATGTGCTGGTCCCCTAAAAGATCCAGACAAGCTGTGCACTGGGCATCTGTGTCCCTCTCTTCCATATGCTCTTTGCTGCTCCATCCATCCACTCAAAGTCCTCATGATGCTGTGGATATTGTGTTTGGGACAGAGGTGACTAATGTTCAGGGGGATGTGGAAAACAGGCCTTCTCTGATGCTGAGGCCACCAGTTCCCAGAGAGCATTGAAAGGCTGTGGCTGCCACAAGGAGCTAGCCTGATCCACCCATTGGCATCCTCTCTCTCCTCTCTCCCTGCCTGTTTCCTCAAATGCACAGGAAGTACCGGGTAAGTGGAGATGTAGACTTTTGAAAGCCAAATTGTTTTCTAACAAGATCACATGAGACTGAAAGTTCCTCTGGCAGATCTGAAATGAGCAGATAAGAATCCTCCACTTGTGAACGGAGGGCCTAAGGTCGCTTACAGTTCTGTTTTCTAAGTTCATGTGGCATGTATTTATATTATAGAAACTGGAAAGAACACAAAGAGAAATGAGACATGTGCATATTTCCCTATTTATTATTATCATTGTTGTTGTCATTATTACAACATTAAATACTGTATTAAGTATGCTGTAGGCAGAGGAAACTATAGGATGTGACACTATATATGTGTATGTGCATTTATATGTATGTATATTTATATATGTATATAAGTATATATGTGATACCAAATTGTGTTATGCAATAGATAGATACTATATTGTAACTAAAATGACATATATTTTCAGACTCTCATAGGTATGAAGGACTAATTAATAGGAGAATAGTGAATGAACCAACTCATGGTAAGGCAGGGCAGGGATACTGGCTTTTCTCTTGGTAAGGGGCAACTTGTGAAACTCACAAAAATTTAAAAGTTTAGAATAGGATGGTATAGAGATTCTGAGCTCTTGAAAATGAAATGATATTCTAATTTATGTTGACCTCATCTACAGAGCACATCTTCTCTCTCTCTCTCTCTCTCTCACACACACACACACACACACACATGGATACACACAGACACATACTCATATATACAATCAGACAGACACAGATAGAGACACACACACGAACATACACACACACACACACACACACATACACACACACACGGACACATACACAGACACGTACTCATATATACAATCAGACAGACACAAATGGAAACACACATAGAGACACACACATGGACATCACACACACACACACACACACACACACACACACACACACACACCTCACACACATTCACACAGACAAATACAGCTATAGACATACATAGGATACGCGCTTGAGTGGACACACAGAGACACATGCACAGTCATTATCTCTGCCCTGCCCTTCGTAAGTAAGCCACCCACGTGGGAAATCTGATGAATCTGGCAATGGAGACATTGCTTTTGTTGGGCTGAGTCTTAGGTGTTACTGGCTGTATCTTCTTCCTGTTTTTCTTTTTGGCATCGTTATCATCTTTCTCCTCAGGGATTGAACCCTGATTCTACAAAGCTTTAAATGAAAACCTGCTGAGTTCTCTCTAGGTCAATTGCTGTTGCACTGGCTCAAGCAAACATCAAATCGCTTTGGGGCTTGTTAGTCTTGTTGCCTTCCGAACACTGCAGACAGAAGAATGATGAAAAAACAGGAGAGAGCAAGGGAATGTGGGCTGGGAGCCAATCAAATCTCTCTCTCCCCTCTTCGGTTTCGCTTGGAGGCCGAGAAGACAGCTCTGTCAGAGAGATTTGGCTTGGGTCCTGGCTTGGTCATGTGATCTGTGAATATTTATCTATCTTGATCTCATTAATAACAATTAATAATAAACCGCCTGGCTGTGCTGTGCAACAAAGAATTGAAGTCTAGCAAAGCAGGTCCACAACAGTTCTATTTAGTAAGGTTGCTGTCAGATCAAGCAAGATAAAATGCACTCAGTCCTTGAGGCGACAACTATCCCTTTAATATTATTAATTCTTTCTCTTTGTCTCTCCCTTTCTTCCTCTGTGTGCCCATGTGTACTGTGAGCATGTGTGTGCACGTCAGCACACCAGGTGCTCATAGAAGGATACAGGCTGACGTTGGGATGTCTTCCCCTATCATTGCCTACCTCTAGAAACAGTATACTTACTTATGTCGATTGATTGATTGATTGATATTTATTGGAGAGAGGTGGGCTGTGCCTCAGAAGGTCAGAGGATAACTTTTGGGAATCGGTTCTCTCTTTCTGTCATGGGGCCTGGAAGATGGAACACAAGACATAAGGTTTGGCACTGAGTCCCTTTACCTGTTGACCCTTCTCTCCAGCCCCCCCATCTTATATTTTTTGAGGCAGAGTCTCCCATTGAACTAGAGCTTGTTACTATGGCTAGACAGGCCAGCCGGCAAGCCCCTGGTGTCTGCCTGTCTTTGCCCCCAAGTCTGAGATCACAGATCCTCAAGGTGAGGCCTAGCCTTCATGCGGCTGCTGGGGATGCAAGCTTGCCGGGCCCCTCCTGCTTGTGCAGCAGAGGTCTCACCCTCCGAGCATCGATCTCCCCAGTCCTGCTAGTCCTTCCTTAATGTCAATATTTTCTCACTAACATTGAACTAAAAACAAATTATAGAATGATCCGAGAAATCTCCTAGGAACTCCTCTTTAGATAGACGTTTGATTTTTGTTTCTTTAAGAATGATTGCTGTCACGGATAACATCTGAGGAAGTTAGCAGGAGGGACTCAGATAATTATCTGCTTTAAAAGGAACCTAAACACAAACAAATAACGCACACAGACCTTCCGAGGGTTCTCAGCCCAGAGTTCTGCGCTTGTCTTAGCGCAGCCAGCATCACTTCTTAAGGGTGCTTGTAAAGACGATGTAGTTCTGTTGGAGGCTCAGTTACAAAGGCACAGGGGTGTGATGCTGTCATGGGGTTGGGACTGAGCACCAGGAAGCTGATATCCATGACTCATTCTGTCCTACAGTGTGGAGGAGGGGAAATGGGTCTCCTGGAAGCAATATTAGGATTTGTGACTATTCTGGAAGCTGTGGGTGTTGTAGGCTTTACTGAAACCTAGGAGGTGAGGGCGTCAGAGCTGAAGAGGGCAGCATTTCATGGTAGTGCTTTCTGTTGTGTTCGAGCTATCAGAGATTGGGGAAGTATTATGCATATGTGGTTGACAACAGGATGGGATGCGGTGGTTTTGCCCATTCTACATCTAGACAAGTATCCACTCAGTCTAGGGGACTCACCAATGGTTGGTGAGAGGGGGATGGGCACGGGGTGAGAGTAGTGTGGGAATACAAAATTCCCCAAAGTGTTTCCTAACAGTTGAAAGAAGTCATAAATAAGAAAGAGAGACAAGGAGAGGAGAGATGGAGACCAGAGCTGTGTAATGGTGTTCACCACTAGGGGACATCCACAGCTCCCAGTGATGGTCTACCATATTCCTTTAGGAATCGGCCACAAGGGAACCCACAGTCTGTCCATAGACATGGTTCAGACTGAGCCACAGGTGACATTGTTATCATTCGTGATTCTCGTTCATACACATGCCACTGTCCTTCTGGGCACTGTGGTCTGCTTTCTCTAGTTGTGGCTGATGTTGCCCTTTTCCTTAGGGCAACCACTCTGACGTTGGCAGTTGACTGTTCCTGAGGCAGGCATAGCAGAAATTCCCAAAGACTGGTCCTTTGAGAATGTAGTCATGTTAGTAGTGAATAGGATGACATCTTTGCTTGAAGGACCGTGTCTTGGTGTGCATATATGTGTGTATTAGCATTCTCAGAACTGTGTTTCAATCAAAAATATCCAATTGTCCTAAGTGCTGGTAAGGGATGGCCAGTGTATGGGTTTACCTGAGAGTCTAGTGGGAGAATCCTAGTTGTCTCTCACGACTTTCTCATGTGACTTCACAGATGAGCCACTTAGCTTCTTGGATTCACAGGTGAAGGTGAGAATGAAGTGTCTCTCAGCTGTACTTTTAAGCTCAAATGTCAATTACTGTTCCACATAATACATGTGACTATATGGATAAATGGATAAACAGATATAATGTCATTGCCTTTAATTTTTACTTCTTGTTGTATTGAGAATTGACGATGTAAGTTCTTCCAAGCACTCCTGTTGTGTTGGGGACCCTCAATAATGGGACAAGTGTGGTAGAAAGTCTGTGCTTATTGTAGACATGCATAAGCTCAGGCCATCCTGACATGTAGATCCTCCGCTGAGCTCAGTCCTTGTGCCTGAACATGAGGCTGACAGAGTCCAGCCCCATCCCTTGGCCACGTATACTGCTGCTGTATACATGACTCCCCAAAACTCCACATCTGGTTCCGTGGCAAGGTTTGGATGGTGCACCCATGGGGTGGGGTTGTTTGCTCTGTCATACGACCCAATCAACACAGGAGGGTGAGAACCACTCCTTTTGCTAGGAAAACATTGGGAGTGGATTTCTTGGCAGTTTGATTTAGTCCTTGGAATGAGTTTTCCTGTGAGGCAGTGTTTTGTACAGTGCAGGGAACCATGGAGTTGGCTTGGCCTAGCCGCCTTGGGAGGCATGCGTCATAGGTTTTTCAGGCTGGAGTCTGTGGCTCCTGGGGTACCATGTGCCTTCCAGTTCCAGAGAGACTTATGTACTCTTCTCAGACAGGGAAGCATTCAGACTTTGTGATTCTCTGTATGTTCTCTTAGAAATCAAGGGAGCACAGAAGCTCGGCAGGACAATTGGTCATAGATATTAATCTTGCCTAAGTATATGCTAACCCTGTAGAGCGTATAAACATCATCGTACCCTGGCAACTATGGCTGTATTGATCCTGGCAATTGCCATTATATTCTGTTTCTGATAAGGATATAAAATGCCTGGTTGCTCTCAATAAAATGGCCACAGGTTAAGTTTTGCTGTGAACCAGTAAAGCCTGGTTTCATTCCTCATGGCCAGATCAGGTGACCTTGAAGCGACAGGTAAGTTAGCTACTCCAAAGTCTTGTGTAAGTCAGGAGGGAAACGCATGATACTTTGAATTGGGTAATTTCCCAGTCTCGTGGAAGAGATGTTTACGGAGACGTGGGCAGGGTGGTGAGCAGTCACAAGGCCAATACCCAGGAGAAGGAAGGATCATGGCAGGAAGAGTTATCAGAATATGGGAAAGCTTTATGGGAAGGTCACCTTCAGTCAATCCACACATCTGGACAGCCTGTGGGCACATCTGTGAGTGTTCTCTTGATGGATGATTGATGTGAGAGGGCTCTGCCCACTTTGGGTAGTGCCAACCCTGGGCGGGTGGTCTAGCCTGTATAAGAAGGCAGGCCGATGGGGAGCAAGTCAATGAGCAGCACGCCGCCACGGCCTCTCTGCTCCAGTTTTAGCCTCCAGTTTCTTGTTTTGCCTTCCTGCTCTGACTTGCCTCAGGGGTGAACCCATGGAAGAATAGGGAAATGACCCCCCCATTTTTAAAATCTACAATGTTTATCACAGCCATGGGGACCCAAGACAATCTTAGAACACATCTTTGTTTAGCCTCGTGTCTGCTAACACCTTTCTTGTTCTACCCAGTTTGAATATTTTCTCTTTGGTTTTACCACCTGCCCTGGAGATCTTCCACGGTGGTTGACTGTTATTTGTTCACTCTAAATATGCCCCACCACACGATCAAATGTTCGTTCTGTCCATCCCATCTGGGCGCTATTATTTGGGTGCTTTTATCTAATGACTTCAACTTCTGAAGGGACCTTTGGAGTCCTGTCCATCCTGATGGGCAACCATATCATATGGGCAGAACGTTTCCCCCAGACACTGAGTCTACCTCTCCACGCTCATCTCTCTTTTCACAGTTAAGTGGGGAATGGGTAGTGGACAAGCAGTACAGTCCTCTACCTCTCTGTCTTCCCGTCAGATGGATTGCTCATGTGTCCTGGCACCCACCATGTTCCACAGCTTCTATTGAGAGTTGAAGACATCTCTGCTTGTGTACATTTCCTGTCTGGATTGTAAGAGCCATTATGGAGCAGTGCAAGCATGTTCTGATACCTGAGACATTGCAAGTCTCTCTGGCCTCCTTTGATCTAAGCACAGAGCTTAGAACAGTTTGTACTCCATGGTTTGACTGAGGGCTGTGCCAGAGGCATAGACTCGTGTTCCGTTTCTTTCAATCGTAGGCTCACGGGGTGAAGAATGATGAACTTCTACATGAATGGGGCTCTGAGAACTCTCCCGGTGGAAACGCCATCCGGTTCTGATACCTGCCAGGCAGTTGACCTAGCTTCTTTCATGCCGTGGTTTAAAATTGACCCACACATCTTTCCATCGATCTCTCTCGCCTGTCATTATCGCTGTCTTCCTGATGGACTCTCAGTCTTCCGTGATGGTTCTAGTGACCTATGTGGTATCTCCTGGGTGGGCAGTGAAGCAGAGTCACGGTTGTGATTTAGCTCTTACTCACACGCAAGAGCTGCGAAAGATTCTGGAGCGTGCCATAGCTCAGAGCTGGAACAGGCTTTGATCTTCCACCACCGACACCTTCTCCATGGGCCTTGACTCTTTTTGTTGTTTAAAGATTTACATATTTTATGTATGCGAGTACACTCTCATTGTCTTCAGACACACCAGAAGAGGGCATCAGACTCTATTACAGATGGTTGTGAGCCACCATGTAGTTGCTGGGAATTGAACTCAGGACCTCTGGAAGAGCGGTCAGTGCTTTTACCCGCTGAGTCATCTTTCCAGCTCCTTGACTCTTGTTTGTAAAGGGAGAGAAACAGGAACTTTGGAAGCTCTCATCAATGGCCTGGGGATCTTGCTGTACCTACCCACTTTCCTCCCTGCTTCTTGGGGCCATCTCATCTTGAAGTGACTAGAGATAGGCCTAACAAGGAAGACCTGTGGCTTGCCTGTAGCTGGGTCGTGAGGCAACCCAGCCCTCCATCCTGGGCTCACGTGTCACCCTGGTCCTAGCTTTTGCTGGACTCACATCTCACCACACCAGGACTTAACTTCTTCCAACTCTCTCCTTGGCACTAAGTCACAGCTAGACTTTCTACCCTGGAGGTTTCTCCACTGGAGGTGTCTGGTTTCAAAATCTGGGCTGTGTTTTCAAATAACATTTCAGCACCTCAGGCAATGACATCATGGCAAAAGTGACAGCGTTAGCTCAAGTGTTGGTACAGCAGGAGATGGCAAGAAATCACCCACCCCATGAGTAGGCTCCCTAGAGAAGGGCAGCGGAGAAAGCGTCACCTCGAAGTGATATTTTTCCACAAAAATTTAATTAAAAGCCATGGCTAGGTCAGTATTTATAGCATGCTGTCAGCCTCTTCTTTTGGGTAGAACATTGCTGAGTGTCAGTCAGGATTCAGGGGTGGCTGGAGCTTTGAGAGGTGCTGTGGAATTCCTCCACAGGAGGGGCCGTTCTGTGTTGAGTGTCTGTCTGGGGGGAGGGTGTCCCACTTGTGAACACTGGCTTTGCAAACTCAGGGGATGGCTTCGGAGGGCCCCTTCAACATTCATTTCCTTTACTTTCTGTCAGCTTCTTCCTTCCTCTAGAGAAAGAAATGCCACAGTGGACAATGGTTTGCTACCATTACTCAAATATACAATGTTGCTACCATTACTCAAATATACAATGTTGCTACCATTTCTCAAATATTTTACAATGAATTATAACTCTTCTATTGAGGCAACTATTAATAATAACAATGCTGGCTTTGTTTTTATTTACTGAGTACCCATCTTAGACATGAGACTTTAAATCTCATCTCTCACCTCTACGAAGATCCCAAGGAAGTGATGTTCTTACCTCTATTTTAAGTGGTTGAGCAGATGGAGTAACTTGCTCTTGGCCATTCAGCCCCACACATGAGTTTGACTTGGTTGTATTGCTTTCCAAAAACAACAACAATAACAACAAAAAATAACCATGGTGATATATAGTAAATACTCAATAAAAAGGAGCCATTGTTCAGAAATTAGATAAATGTGCGTGGGCATGTGAGCACCTCTCTCTTCTTGATCTGGGGCCAGGAGGGCTATCATTACAAGGCTGGCTTTGCATCTTAATTGGATAAAAAAAACAGCTTCCCAAGGAAGCTGTGTCTCCTTGGGTGCTGTTAATCCTTAATTCTTGGTGCTGGAGAGCCATGTCCTGAGGGGATGACAGGGTCAGAGCATGAATCCACACAAACCATTTGAATAAGAAAGAATGCCAGAGTCCCAGGTAGGAAGAGTGGAAGGTCTCATCCCTCCTCTTGTTTTGAGAAGATGCACATGCCCAGTGCATAGGTACTTGCTTCTCACTGAATTCTGTATATGCCCACCATATTTTCTGGCCACCCTTTCAATCAGATGGAGTTGCATGACTTGTTTCAGCCAGCGGAAATGGGAGTACCGAATCTTTCTTCCTGTCTAAGAAGAGGTTTGTCTTCTCCGTTCCCTTCTGTCCTCTAGGAGCCTGAGAGCACGGAAAGCTGAACTGGAGGATGCTTGCCCAAATCCCTTCACACATTATGGTATTATCCTTCTGAGGGTCTGGGCTTATGTATTATGGCAGCAGAATATGGCCAATTCTGAATTATGTATACGTGTACTAATTTTTAGGCCTCTTCACAGTCAGCATCTTTAGAGGCCTGTCTGGATCTTGCACAGGCTGTGCACATGCTGTTTCAACCATTGTGACTGCATATGTGCGGTTTCCGTGCTGTGTCCAGAAAACACCATTTGATGTAGTCATTCACTGCCTCTGGCTCCTACAGTCTTTCTGTGGCCTCTTCTGTGATGATCCTTGAACCTGGGGAGAAGGGAGTATGATGTAGACAGCTCATGTAGGGGTGAGCAACGTCTTGTCCTGTGGGGTGAGCAATGTCTTGTCCTGTGGGGTGAGTAATATCTTTTCCTAGAGGGCAAGCAATACCTTTTCCTATAGGACGAGCAATGTCTTGTCCTCTGCACATGAACCAGTTGTGGCTCTTTGTGTTACTCGCCGCCTGTTGCAAAAGGAAGACTCAGTTTCACACTGACCTCTCCTTCTTTGAATCTCAAATTTAAGGTACTCCTAGACTATATACTATGACCTGCCATTTCTGGAGCCTTAAGAGCTCACATTGACCCATGGCTTTAGATACTATCCGTTTGTCTAGGCCCTTCCCTGTCACACCTGTTCTAATAGACGTTGAGAAAAAAAGTATGTTGGAGGAGAGACGCGGCTCAGCAGATCAGAGCACCAGTTGCTTTTCTAGAGGACCTGGGTTTTATTCCCAGTACCCACATGGAGACTCACAACCATTTGTAACTCCAGTTACATGAGATCTGATGCCCTCCTCTGGCTTCCATAGGCACCAGACAGTCACATGCTACACAGACATACCGTCAAACCGAATACTCGTACACACTTAAAAACTAATTTAAGTCACAAAGAACTTAGTGTACTGGTCATGAGCCATTGGTTGGTCCACCCCTCCTCAGATTCCTGTCTGTCAGTGGCTCTGCACGCTCTCTCCAGTTGAGCAGATCGGACTCTGTGACTCATCTGTGATTTCTATCAAATCTTTACCTTTGGCACAACCTATCATTGAGTTCTTTCTAGCCTCACCCCCAGTCACCCCAGGTTTCCCAGGTCACCCCAGCTCACAGATGCTAAACGCATCCTGACATTCCCATCACTCACCTGTGGTAAGCCTCTTGTCTTTGCTTCCATCCACCGCTCCCTTACATCACAGTACAGGGCATCGGTTACAAACAGGCATGAGGTTGCCCTGTCCCTGGTGTCCTGTGGTGGTTTGAACATGCTTGGCCCAGGGAGTGGTACTGTCAGGAGGTGTGACCTCGTTGAAGGAAGGTTGTCACTGTGGGCGTGGGCTTTGAGACCCTTATCCTAGCTGCCTAGAAGTCAGTCTCCTCCTGTTTGCCCTCAGAACAAGATGCAGAACTCTCAGCTCTTCCAGGGCCATGTCTGCCTGCCTGGATGCTGCCATGCTTCCTGCTGTGATGATAATGGACTGAACCTCTGAATCTGGAAGCCAGCTCCAATTACATGTTGTCCCTTAGACAGCATGTCCCAAGAGCTGCCTTGGTCATGGTGTCTGTTCACAGCACTGAAAACCCTAACTAAGGTATGCCCTTTTGTGTTACTTCTAATAATAATTCAAATACCATGAAATAACATTATCTGGGCAAGACCCCAGCTCTGCTGCTGGTTACGTCTCTGCCACCCCTCCCCTACTGACCCCATCTGTGCTGTTCACTAGCTTCAAGCCCACTAGCTTTATTTTCTTCCTAGTGTAGGGTCTTTGTATTTACTCTTCCCCATGTCCTGGGTTTTCATGAGGCTTTGCCCTTTGTGATGCTTAGGCCTCACCCCAGATTTTATCTCCTCAGAAGAAGTCTGTCTCATGGCGTTCCCAGGTTGTGGAGGCTTAAGTTCCCACTGCATTTTCCTGCTTGCCTTGTTTCACAGTTCTAACATCTCCTGAAGCGGTGGTATTTATGAGTATGGTTATCACTACGTGAAGCAAGGACACAGGTGCAGTGAATGCAGGGCGTTTATCTCTTCACTCTTGTCTCATCACACACAAAAGCGCTCTAGAGGTGTCAACAAACCACTCAGCAGTAAATGAGCGAGTCTGTAAGTACTTCGTTAAAGTATGTTGCTTATCTTTTATCACCGTGACAGAGCACCTGACGTACATGACCTATAGGAAGGGAAGGCTTATTCTGGCTCACGGTTTCAGACATTTTAGCTCATGCTCATGCCATCCTGTCTCTAGACATGTGGGAAGACAGAATGCCATAGCGTGAAGTGTATGATGGAGTTAAGCTGGCCATCTCGAAATAGAAAGCAGAGAGCAGGGCGCAGGACCCAGACAGCCTGCAGGCTGTCATCCCCAGTGGCCCCATGTCCCAATAGCACCATCAGAAGAGGACCAACTCTTTAGCACACATAACTTTGGAGGACATGGAAGACATATACCATGGGAAGTCCAGTTCTCAGTAATCATCTCAGTCAGTGGCTGTAAGCTTAGCCACTGACATGCATGATGTTGCCTGATATGGTGGTTTGAATAAGAATGGGCTCCATGGGCTCATAAAGGTGTGGTCTTGCTGTAGGTGTGGTCTTGCAGTAGTTGTGGTCATGGAGTGGGTGTGGCCTTGTAGTGAGTATGGCCTTGGAGTAGGTGTGGTCTTGCAGTAGGTGTGGCCTTGGAGTGGGTATGGCCTTGGAGTATGGCCTTTAAGTGGGTATGGCCTTAGAGTAGGTGTGGTCTTGAGTGGGTGTGGCTTTGGAGTAGGTATGGCCTTGGAGTAGGTATGGTCTTGGAGTAGGTATGGTCTTGGAGTGGGTGTGGTTTTGGAGTAGGTTTGACCTTTGAGTGGGTGTAGTTTTGGAGTAGGTGTGGCCTTTGAGTGGGTGTGGTCTTGAAGTGGGTGTTGCCCTTGTTGGAGGAAGTCTGTCACTGGGGTGGGATTGGACGTTTCAGAAGCCCACACCCAGCCCAGTGCTTTTCTCTCTGTGTTTGAGTTTGGATCATGAGGTAAAGCTCTCAGCACCATGCGTGCCGTCGTTCTCTCTGTCCTGATGAGCATGGGCAAAGCCTCTAAAGCTATAAGCCAGCCCCAGTTAAATGCTTTCTTTATTAGAGTTGCCTTGGTTGTGGTGTCTCTTCACAGCAATGGAACCTGGGATGCTATACCATTCCTGGGTCCCTTCCTGGGTCTGGCCATGTGCTTACCTCATTTTAGTTTTTCCTTCTCACCAAAAGATGAAGTTAAGAAATGAGGAGGTGCTGGAAGGATGGCTCAAGTGGACAAAAGACTTGTGGTGTAAACACAGGATCCTCAACACTCACATAAAAGACAGCAGTGGTGTAGACACAGGCAGCTCTGAAGCTCGCGGGGCAGTCTGTCTAGCCAAAACATAGAGCTTCAGATGCAATGGGAGGCTCTGTCTCAAAAAATAGGGTGAGGAGTGATAAAGGAGGTCATCTGCCATTGATTCCTGGTCTCCATATGCAAATACTTCTGTACATGGTACAAACACACACACACACATTCACACACAGATAGATAGATAGATAGATAGATAGATAGATAGATAGATAGATAGATAG